>CM032229.1:132492500-132787500 GCA_019009955.1 Riptortus pedestris | reverse complement strand
TACAGGGAGTGGATCTGATGGGAGGGTTGATTTAGGCTGACGTAGCTAGTGGAGTGTGTGTGCAGCTGATCGGGACACGGTACAAGGGTTCGTCCCGGCCACTATTGTCCCGATGTCCACTCACTCCGGGACAATGCCGGACCGCTCAAAGCCACCGCATACACACTCCAATAACCACTTAATCACTGCCAGCCCCCGTATGTCCTTTTTACGCTCCACAAAATATTCATTATTCATACGTTTTGTAAAAGGATAACAAATAAAATAAAATTAAAATAAAACATTACATAAAACAAACCGCTGGTCAGGACAGGGATATTGATTAATTTCTGACTGTTCTTATCCAACCACTTCTGGAATTCCAAAAGTACTCTACAGTTACGTATAAACTTTTAGAGAGTACTATATTTTATTTATGCATGAGTTTCGTACGTACAACCAGAGTTCTTGCTAAGACTCAGAGATTCATTTTGAGTCTTGTACGTACAACCAGAGTTTTTGCTAAGATTCAGAGATTCATTTTGAGTGTTTGTACGTACAACCAGAGTTCTTGCTAAGACTCAGAGATGCATTTTTATATATAATACTACACCAGAGTTCGTGCTAAGACTCAGAGATGCATTTTGAGTGTAGTACGTACAACCAGAGTTCTTCACTCAGAGATGCATTTTGAGTTTAATACTACAACCAGAGTTCGTGCTAAGACTCAGAGATGCATTTTGAGTGTAGTACGTACAACCAGAGTTCTTGCTAAGACTCAGAGATGCATTTTGAGTTTAATACTACAACCAGAGTTCGAGCTAAGACTCAGAGATGCATTTTGAGTGTAGTACGTACAACCAGAGTTCTTGCTAAGACTCAGAGATGCATTTTGAGTTTAATACTACAACCAGAGCTCGTGGTAAGACTCAGAGGTGCATTTTGAGTGTAGTACGTGCAACCAGAGCTCTTGGTAAGACTCAGAGATGCATTTTGAGTTGCGTACGTACAACCAGAGTTCTTGCTAAGCCTCAGAGATGCATTTTGAGCTTCGTTCGTGCAACCAGAGCTCTTGGTAAGACTCAGAGGTGCATTTTGAGTTGCGTACGTGCAACCAGAGCTCTTGGTAAGACTCAGAGATGCATTTTGAGTTGCGTACGTGCAACCAGAGCTCTTGGTAAGACTCAGAGATGCATTTTGAGTTGCGTACGTACAACCAGAATTCTTGCTAAGCCTCAGAGATGCATTTTGAGTTGCGTACGTGCAACCAGAGCTCTTGCTAAGACTCAGATTTGGTTGCTATGTATAAATCCTGTAACAATGTCATTCTGATCAAGTGTGTATTACTGGTAGTCACCCGTGCCTCCAAATTTAGTTTGATTCTTGATGTTGTTTTAAAAAAATTTTTTACGATTCTCGTGTGGGGACCTATTAATAAGGACAGATATAATTATTTATCCATGGAACTATAAACGAACAAGGATATATAATAGCCATATTATAGGAATGTTTCGGGTCAGGATGGCTTATTCAATAAAGTTATCTGAATGGAATTGCAGAGCCTATAAACGCCGTGTTGCCAATCCCTTCAATTGCCATTGACCGACATAATTACCAGTTATCCATACTTCACGGGCATAAATGTCGATTTAAGCATCACCAATAGCGTATTACGTGTTCCCATACTTGTCTATGGCACTAATTCCGCTACTCAGGGCTTAATTAGTCGTGCTGTTTAGCCCTCGTTTTGACTTAATATAATCCCTTTGACACTCAGCATATCCTATATCCAACGTCTAAGCCAATATTAGCCTGGCAAATGGAAATATTCATTCCATGAACGGGAGGCTGGTTTCGCGTAAACTTAACGCAACGCTTAGGGTTTTCTCTGAAAACGGTACTGCTTTGAAATCGGCAAGCCACCCACTTTATAAACTAGATATTCTCCCGTAATAAAGCTATCATAGGAAAATCAGCTAGCAATTATGTTTAAATGCATAATTAAACATATATAGGTCTGCCGACCTAAGGTGTCCTACTGGAAACACTTTTCTCCTTGAAAGCTTGATATGCACTTTACGAATGTCAAATATCAATCAATCAAAGATCAAAAAATCAATTGACAAAACTATTAAAAAGTCCGTCACGCAGGGGCTGAGTAAACTAAGCAGATTTCCCATGTGAGTTTCACAATAGAGAAATCTGCCAACTAATAACAGTAGAAATAACGAATCTCTAATCCAATTTCGCGCGAGTCAAACAGTAACGGAAACGGCCGAACTAGCTTTCGGCGTAAAGTCCCGAATAGACTTCAGCCGATCCGTGTTTTCGGCATTCTTAATAAAAATGTAAATATCTCGGTTAATATTCAAGATAGAGAATAAATGTATATGCCAATTTTCATAGTAAATTTAATTTGCAATACGATTGGTTCTGTGCAATTTTTCGATCCGACGCATGCTAACGGAGATATTTTGAATTTTCAAAAATCCCCTCTAAACCCCTTCCCCTCCCATTGGCCCGATTTGAGATATTAACGAACTTGATCTTTCTTTTTACATAAGACGATTAAATATCGAGTTTGGTAACGATCAAACAAAAATTGCGACCGCTAGATCCTTAAAAGACAAATGTATATATATATATATATATATATATATATATATATATATATATATATATATATATAATTTTGAACGGACCTCATTTTCATCATCTCCTGGGTAGAATCGATGGGCATTTGAAGAACCTTTTCGAAAATCGCGTCATGAGTACGACCTCAATAGCTGATTTTCCTTAAGGGAAATCTGCTAAAAGAAAAAAAAAGAAAAAATTTATTAATTAGTGAATGATAGTAAAGGATGGATAAAAGTTCCCAATCCTTCAGATAGATGAGTTTATTTTTCTGTTAACAGTTGGTACACTTCTTCAGAGCTACAATGGACGAAAAACAGCAATACTTAACCAGTCTATGGCGGGAGGTCAATAAATAAATGAAAATCTCAAATGACTGTTCAAATCATTTTTATTTTTCAACTATGTTTTCATCCATATGACGCCGTAGAAGTTCTACTATTCAAAAGAACTAAACTAATGGCTACAACTTTCCCTATGACATTCCACTAGTCGTACCAGACGGAAAAGGGCTTACAAAGTAGCTGATCATGTTCCTACTGCTTCGGCTTGTGAAAGGTCGTAGAGAAAGATGTAGCCGTTAGTTTAGTTGAGAAAAAAAAAGATTTGAATAATCATTTGAAGTTTAATTTTTTTGTTGACGTTCCGCAGTAAACTTGTGAAATGAAGTTCAGTAGGTCATATTTTCACCATGAAAAACAACAAGATCTTTCTGGAAAATATTGAAACAATAACAGATTTTTGTTTTAAAAAATAGTCATAAATAATAAAATATTTTAAAATTGTAACATGTGACAATAA
The DNA here is from genome assembly GCA_019009955.1 of Riptortus pedestris. Lineage (NCBI taxonomy): Eukaryota > Metazoa > Arthropoda > Insecta > Hemiptera > Alydidae > Riptortus > Riptortus pedestris. The sequence continues at coordinate 132,784,086 of CM032229.1, read as the reverse complement.
CAAAAAGGGGGAGGGGTTGTTAGTAAAACATCTAATACAAAAATTAAACATGCAACAAACCTATTGTAGCAGTGGAGGAGTAGGTAACAAAAAACTAACTCACTGAGTGAAAGTCACCTCTTAAATTTAAAGGATGGTTAGGGGTCGAAAGGGGTTGGGGAAGCCTAAATGAAGGGAGCTCGTTCAGGTCTATAATAATTTAAATATGTGTGCATATATTTAAGATATTTTTTGTTCATCTCCTATATAATTGATACTATTAGGATCTATCAATTCTGGCTTATCCCAGTCCATTCTCGAGTTGTGTGCTTTATTTACTGTAATTTTGTTTTGTTCAGTAACCACACCAGAATCGTACACGTATGTAATAGCTTTGCAAATAGTTAATTGTTCCATTTCAGGTCTGTCATGTTCTGTTTCCAGTTTCGTGGATTTATCTATTACCAATTCATTGTATGATAAGCGTGTGAAATGTTTCAAGTATGTTTGTTGTATAACTGTAGGTGTAGAAATTTGTTTGTAGGTGTGGCATATGCCTGAAGTATGTTTCTGCAGTGATAGGTGTATTGAAGAGAAATGTGCTAAAGCGGTTCAGTAAGGACGAACACATAAAGCCGGTGAATTTTGGCCGGGTTTAGACTTATTTTTGTTGTAATGTGCCTGGCGAATTAAAATCCCCGTTGCGGATAATCCCATTGAAAGGGCTTATAGATTTGAGTTTATACTTTTTTAACGGGCGAGTTTGAGCTTTGGCTGCCGACAGCGTGGATTCGGTTTCCTGGCCCTTTATTTTTTTTCTTTTTCTGCACAGCTCGTGCCCGGCCGAGCTTAATTGAGAATAAGCCGCCAGCTGAGAGGCCAGCTGACTGATATAATGTAATTTAGTCGCCTGCCTTGTGTAAGCCGTTTCGACCCCTGCTCCAGACTCTGCCTCCATTCAGAGAACCCTTCGCACGAGGGACCTTAATTGGAATTTTTATCATTCGCCCGTCCATCATTCGCGTCTCTCATTCTCGCCCTCTCGATATCTCCCTGCTCCCAGCTACCCGTCGACCTCTCCTGGGAAGGTTATCTCGGGGGACATTCATAAAGCCCTTTCCCGAATATAAACCCAGCCCTGAGCTTTATATGTATTTAACTACAAAAGATTAATCCACCCTTGGATTTAAATAACATGATCATGAGAAAACGTTTTAAGAAGCTGTCACACCAAATACATTTAAAACGCTTTATTTTATTTCGTTAATTAATAATTTAATTATTTGTTATAACAAAAAAATCTGATGTGGTACCACATGACTTCCTTTCACTCGTATTAAAATAAATAAATTATTTTAACATGCTCCGTTTAAAATGATTCAATTCAAAAGGAACATTCCGAACATTGCACCGAACAAAAGAATGCCATAGAACAGAATTTAATAATGATAAATAAAAATATAATAATAAATTAAAATCTGTCCATACAAATGTTTTGTACCTTTAATAAATAGGGAAAAATCCCCACCCCCTTTTCTTCTCTGTTTGATCATAAAAGGGAGGCTCAGTTCTAAACATGAAATAATAGGTATTTTCGTGCAAAACCAAAAATTTTATTTAAAAAAAAAAAGGTAGTAAAAATTATCACATATTTTCGGTACACCTACTTTAGTAGAGAATGCCGTTTCCTTAACTCACTATTAGCAGAAATCGGACCATGAGGGACATGGGGTTAAAGAGGTAGGACATCGAAAATTCGAAATATCTCTGTTATTATGATACGAATCAAAAGAGTGTGTAATATGTTACACACAATGTTACAAATTTAATTTATTATAAATGTCGGTCTATGTATTTTTCCTATATATCGAATATTAAGGGAGTTATTTGTCTTTTCACTTTGAGTAATCTAGTCACTCAACGCCTCATATCCAGCTTGTATTAAAACTCCTGTTTCCATAAGCTTCACACTACTTTAGAAATAGAGAATAAATGGCGAGTTGAGATCTAGAGATTGTCATATACCAGCACGTGAGAAATGTGCGTAGTTTGCGCAATCTCAGTTTTTAGCAGATTTCCCTTCAGGTAAATCAACTATTGAGGTCGTACTCATGACTCCATTTTCGAATAAAATTCTCAAATGTCCATCAATCTTACTTAGTAGGGGATGAAAATGTTATATATGTGTGTGTGTGTCTATTAACGCTCTAACGGTCATAAGTTTTGTTTGTCCCTTACCAAACTGGATATCTAAAAGTTTTATGAAAAAATAAAGATCAAGTTCGTTAACGGCTGAAATCGGACCGGAGGGGGTGGGGGGTGAGGGATAATTTTGAAAATTCGAAATATTTTCTTTATAGGATCGAAATATCCAACGTATAGGATCGAAAAATGGAATAGAATCAATCTTATTGTAAATGTAATGTAATGTACATTTTTTCACTATCATTATTATTAATGGAGATATTTGCATTGTTTGGTTTCGGGCCTTCAGTAAACCCCCACTCCTACTCATGTCATATTAATGATAAGCAGTTATATTATGAAGCACTTCATTAGGAGGTTAAATACCAAATATTAATCTCATTGAACTTTACGTTTTGAGACAAATGCAAATACGTGACGTATTTTGGAAATATGCTTAGTTAACGCAGCCCCTGCGTGACGCACTCGAATGCATACCAAAATTGGCATTGTTTTAAAAAATACATTTTTATGTAGTCCTTGTGTCCCTTTCCACATGAGCTTACTTTAACTGTACACAACTTTTTCGAGATCTGGTCTGCGGGAGTTGTTCCATGAGCTTACTTCATAAAAAATCTGACCACGAATCCCTCATGAGAGTGACTAAAGATTTCCAAGGTCTACAATGCCAAAGGGAAAATGGGTTTATTTAGTGCTGAAAAAAGGTTGATGGCATTTTTTCAATTTTTTTTTTTTGGCGGGAATTGAATTCTTGACGTAGAGAGATGCCCAGACGATGTGAGCTCTATTGGGAAGTGTAACACATGTCCCCCGGCTCACACAGTCCGGTTCATTGGAACTTGTTGCTTATTCGTTCGACACCCCCCCCCCTACTCTCTCCCTCTCCTCTCTCTCTCTCTCTCTCTCTCTCTCTCTCTCTCTCTCTCTCTCTCTCTCTCCTCTCTCCTCTCTCCCTCCCCTGACAGTGGGCTCTTAATTGAAACTGTTATTGGGGCGCCATTACTCCGTCTCTGTATTCCCGGCACTATCATCTCTCACCAGCTTTTTTAACTCTATATACAACTTCGGGGAAACTCATTCTCAAAAGCACTCAGCGGATCATTCAATAAACCTCATTCAATACAGCTGTTTCCATGTTTCAATACCTATTCTGTTCTAATAGCGTCTGATGAAAATTATACAATCTAAGTTACATTTCATTTATTTTTATTACCTTTTTCTCACTGTTTATTCTGATGGTTTTTGATTTAATCAACCTAATGGAAATAAATATTTTCCACCACGTTTATACTACGTACATGTAGCAGAATTTGATACAATTGTTAATAAGACGTAAAACTATCGAAGGGGAAAATAAAAGGTAATAAAAATCAATCTAATAATAAAAATGTCCGCCATAGGAATCCATGCTAAGGAGAGTTGAAATTTAAACCGTTGCATTGAAACATTTTCTTAAAGTGAAAATCGTATGAATAGAAGTTAACCAAAGATTGGAAACTAAAAATAGGCCTTCTAAAGAAAAGCTGTATACAAAAACAATTATAGAAAATTATGTATCCTCCTAGATTTTGATGATATAAAATTACCCAATCCAAGTCTTCTTTGATATTACCGCTCGTCTATAAAAGCGGCCCGGCTCGCTCGAGAAGTTTAACTTGTTCCCCGTTCTCATCAAGTGAATAACAGTGCGTTCAATGCAGCTTTAGTGAACAGTTTTAGTTGCGGTGCGGCAAAGTGTTTTATGTGAAGAACAGTGTAGTTCCGTGTTTATGTAAAAAACAGTGTAGTGTCGCGTTTAAGTAAAGAGCAGTGCAGTGCCGTGTTTACGTAAAGAACAGTGCAGTGCCTTGTTTTTGTGAACTTCAGTGATCGGGAGTTATTGACCTGTGCAAATAAGAAGAACATTGCAAACTTTGAGTAGTAGTTAAGAATAATTAACCAAGTGTGTAGTGCATTGTTAAATAAATTGTGCAGTGGTAAAATCGATAAAGGTTGTGTTTGTTTAATTTTGCTATCCAAAGGAACTCTAACAAATAACGTTTATTACTGTTTTTGTAGTAAACGTAACAAAATGATAAAGCACTGTCAATTTTAATAAATTAAATTATTTATTAACGTCCACTTTTTGCAACTAAGGCTAATTGGGACGAGTTATCTACAGGTTACCACCCTTTTCTAGCCAGGGTGGGACTAAGGATTTTATTTAATGAATTCCGTCACTAAATAACTTCCTTTGCCCAGGCAAGAATCGAACTCGCCACTCTAGGTTTACCATGTGAGATTAAGGTCAGCGCGTTAATTCACATGGCTAACCTGAGCCCCCAATTTTAATAAATTATTCATTTTAAGTTGTCTTGTTCTAATTTGCTAGGATTTAAATGCTTATAGATGTTAAAATGAGTATATTTTTTATAATTTTGTATTTTTAGCCTAAAGATGCAACTGATGTGGTGAAACCGGCAGACAAATATAAACATTTGAAGCAGGAACACTACTTCATTCTTTTTTCATCTTTAGTTTTAATTGAAACGCTTATACGTCGAGATTGGAAACGATCGAGCAAACATTCATATAGCTATATCAATCAAATAGTCGATTTCCCTGATGGTAAATTTGCTAAAATAATAGCTTTCAAGAGAACCCAACTTCAAAGCATACGTTAAATTTTGATGAGTTTTCTAATTATATTAAATAAAAAAAAATACTACAGCAGCTCTTTAATGAAGTCTAAAGAAGAAAAGTAAATTAATTGGAAGAGGCAAAGTATTTTATGTTGGTCTCAAATAGGGAGAGAAGCCGATTTCGCCAATTGGTTTCCTTTTAGGTGTTAAACGAAGTGGTGAAATGCCATCTGAGAAAAATTTCCAATACTTTTTTCCCGTTCCCAATGAATATGGGCGCAATGATTGAAACATGAAGGCCCTTTCATTCAAAGCTTCTCCCTTTCAGAAATTTCTTTCAAACTCTTAAAGTATCAAGTTTCTTCTAATAACATTATTGATGTTGATTTTAGGCCGGAGTTTAATTATTATACCTGGCATAAAGAGAAAAATATAAAGTCCATTGAGACATTTCACATGTGCTGGTAAGACACACTAGTAGAAGGCGGAAATAGGAAAGTATTAATAACTCGATTTTCCCCTCGAAACCCCACCCCCTCCCAATGGTCCGATTTTAGCCTTTAACGAACTTGATCTTCATTTTTACATAAATCGAGTCTGGTAACGACGAGAAAAAAAAAGCGACCAACAGAAATATCTATATATGTAGATATACAATTTTGAGCATACCTCATTTTTGTTATCTCCTGGTTGGGATCGATGAACATTTGAAGAAATTTTTTGAAAATCCCATCATGAGTACAACCTCAATAGCTGATTTCCCTTGGGGGAAATCTGTTATACATGCTATTATCGGTTACTATTCATGATAGAGAAAATATGTAAGTATATAACATACCCCTAACCACCCCTAACAAAATTTATAGTCCATTCAATTTTCAATAAGATAGGAGTAACAACAGAGTTATTTAGAAGTTTCGAAATCCCACCCCTCATAAGTCCCTTTCCTCCGCGTCAAGGACGTTGACTAGCGTCATCTTTAGTTTCGCATAACACGCTTATATATCGAGTTTGGTTACGATAAGCCAAATATATATATACCATTTTAAACAGACCACATTTTCGACGATTCTTAGGTAAGATCGATGGAGAATTCAGGATATTTTTCGGAAAAAAGCGTCATATGTGTAAACGTCAATAGCTTATTTCCCATAAGAGAAATCCGCTAATTTCCAAGTTGCAAACGGTCAGCTGATCACCCGTACCTATATCAGCTGTATCAGACACAAAGTATAATGTTAGGGTTATGAAGAACTTTCAACGGACGATCTTAAATCACGTCACCATTAGGATATTTGAATTTCTTAGACTTTATTAATTTGCAATGGAGGTAAGTCCTCTGAGATGTGATAGAGATATTAAGCCCGGAAGAACCTTTTATGAGTTAAGAGTAAGTGTAGGTGCAGATTAGCAGAGGCCCATCAAAGGCCGTGAATACTTAAAGGCTTATTAAAAGCCGAGTTAATCGGCCCCTTTGAAGCTCATTAAATTTTATAAGGAATTAACCAATCACTTTTCCCATCCACGTCATTAGATCATTAAAGCATGAAGATTGTTTGCGCCAACCCTCATTTTATATTTCCGTCGCTAATTTTAATCCAGAGTTTAGAGTATGGCGTAGGCGTCCAATAAACACAACTCTTCAGATATTAGCTTCTAACAAAAGCCCTTAAACTAAAGTTGGTTGTTTGGGATTTTGGAACAGTTTTAGACGTTTACAGACTACAGTAACTTGTTTGTATATTAAATCAAGTTCTATTGAAGGAAATTCACTTCTGAGATTCACCTAGTCATGAGATACGAATAAAATTTCCGATCATATATATTTCATTTCTGTCTTCCTAATTTTGGTAATGGAGAAGATAATTGAAATAATTCCCTTTTATCGTAGTTAAGCTTTAGATTTTATCGGATTTTCGTTGAAACTAAAGATAAAGATCGTTAACGGCTGAAATCGTACTGGGGAGTGGGGCCGAAGGTTCAAAATATCTTCCTAATTTTGCCTCGGTCCTTCAAATGTTATAGAACCAATCTTGTTAAACCGTTGATGATGCCCAACAATTATTTTTGTATTAATTTTCTCTTATCACAAATATTAAGAGCGTTATTCATACATTCGTGTTTCAGTCTTAAGTAAACCTCCACTTCTACTTACAGCAATAATCTCAAATAATTTCATAACTTTGAAAGTTAATTTTCATTCAGAAAAAAATTTACGTATTTTAAGCAGCCCCTGCGTGACAGGTTTTTTTCATTCAGACTATATTATACAGCCCAAATAAGCAGAAGAAAACGAAAATCCGTTTCGCCGCTCCTGCATGACCTTAGCATATTTCCCAAGGCCAAAATGACAAGCTCATAATGTCATGTCAAACCCATTCTTTATCTCCCTAGTGATAAGAGGTCTACGGAAAATCGATAATAAATTTAAGTTGAAAATGATTACTTTCTGGTACTTTTGCTTTACGTTAAAAGATCGTTCAGTGTTCACTCGGCAGTGAACCTGAGTGCAATATATGGGATGATATTATAGTGAAGCAAGTCGTAAAGCTTGAAACTTAGTATTTGGAATATCCCACAATCACATGTGTAGAAGTATGGGAAAATTGAAGAGTGAACGCCAACAATATGAATAAAACACTAATATTCGAATTAGAGAAAAATTGTGTATAACAACAATTGTAGAGCATTAAATGTTTAACAAGATTTATTATGTGACATTTTTCGATCACACCCAAAATAGAAGATATATATATATATATATATATATATATATATATATATATATATATATATATATGGGGTGGCCTTTGTGTTTTTAGCCACCACCGAGTGAGGCATAGAGGATTCGTGATAACAGTTTTAGCAGATTTCCATTAAGGGAAATCAGCTATTGAGGTAGTACTCATGACTTGATTCTCGGAATTGTCGATCGATCCTACCTAGGAAATGACAGAAATGAGGTCCGTTCAAAATTGTATATGTATAAATATATTTATTTATCTGTTACCGCTCTAGTGGTCGTAATTATTGTTTGTTCGTTGCCAAACTCGATATTTAGTTGTTTTATGTAAAAAGAAAGATCAACTTCGTTACCGGCTGATATCGGACAGGAGGGAAGGAGTTGGAGTGGGAGAATGTTTTATTATATACATTTATTCTCTATATTGAATATTAACCGAAATATTTGCATTTTTCAGACGTCAGCAGTCAGAAAACCCCCACTTCTACTCACGTTTAATGAATAATACTCTTTTATATAATAAACACATTTGTTCAAAGATTAAAAACCATCTATTGTTTTCGAGATACCTTTATTATACGAGATAAATGCAAATATGTTCTCGTGACCCCCCCCCCCTCCCCCCTCGTGGATTGATTGAGATAATAATTATTCTGATTCATTATAAATTGCAGTTCTAGATATAGTAAATAGTTTTTAATACAATTAATATGTTATATTCTGATATATTTCATTAATAATTATTCGTTCCGGTGAGTAATTGGCTTACCTGCTTGTTTACATTTCAGACGCTTACCGTCGGGAGATCGTCTGTATTAATTCACTTAATATTGACGGTGGTATTCTTTTACCATTATGTAGATTTATCTATTGTTAACCTTCTCGATGGAAATCTGCTTAGTTAGCCCTGTGTGACGGACGTTTTAGTTATCAACTCGACGTGCAACTCCCGTTTACCGATGGAAGCGGAAGTAGTTGACTCCAGTACACCTACGGGCCCCAGTGTATCAGGAAGGTATGTGCCCAGTTCACACTGTGGACGGGATCTAAACTCATAATCGTTAGTAATCCAGAGAGTATTGTCAATGTATATACGGGGTAATTACCGAGAAATGCATGTTTTTCAAATATCGATTACTCAGTCAATTCAGAGCAAAAAAATGTATTTACGAGAGGAAAAACAGTGTACACAATATGCAATTTCAGAATAAAATTAATTACAATTTAGCGTTTAAAAATTACATCTCCAAGGTGGTCCTTGGCCAAGCCTTCTGCTTGGATACAGTGTTGAAGGCGTTCTTTAAAACTTGCTACGGATTTTGTTTTGCCGGTCCAGGAGGCTTCTTCTTAAGCAAAGATCCAGTTGTGTTAACATTATGTATCCAACGCAATATCGTGTTACGATCAGGGATAGCACCATGCCGTGCAATGTTAAAATGTACACGAAAGTCTCGCTGAGTCTGAGTGACTGATTCACCATTTGCGTAAAACCGTTGCATGACAAACGTACGATGCTCAAGGTTCCACATCTCGGCCACAACTGAAACTGCACACTCCCCCCTCTACAGCGCAACAACTTCCGGCCGTCGCTGAACGACATTCCTTGTATACTATGCAAGTCCAAAACAAGCGTTTCCCAGTAATCACCCTGTACTTATTAGACTCCCGCTGACCCACCCATAAGCACTGTGACACCAGTGCGCTGTGGTAGCGAACTTGTGAACTAATGCTCTTCCTCGACGAGGATCAAACCTGCACCAATTCTTAGCTTACCACTACTGGCGTTAATGACAGATGTGCCCACTCCGCATGGCCACCGGCGCCCCAATATAATGCTATAGCTTGAGGTTTGAATGTAGTTTAAATCGATTAGTTGCGGCCGAATGTTGGTGTTTCCCGCTTTTCCAAGACCGGTAGCCAAGTTTCCTATTTGTGAAAAACTAATGGGTTCTCTTTCCCGGAACTGGCTGAAAAGCTACGCTCCACTGTGGCCATTCTTGAAAAGGCTTTCAGAAAAATAGCAGAACCCGAAGCATTTGGTAATAAAGCCTCGCTTGTGGTCACTATGGCAAATGCCCGGCTTCTATATATATAATCGAAGCAGAGTTGACATTTCCATTAACAGCAAATTGGTAAATGCAGCTTCATCAGTGCAACATATAAGGCTTACTATCATACGATACGGTTGTTTATTGTTGTTTCTGTATTTCTTACCAGTTACAACTCTTTTAAGCATATTTCCCTTAAAGGAAATCAGCCACTAAACTATGTTCTCTTTGATGCGATTTTCGAAAAATATTTTCAAATTTTCATTCATCATTTCATTAGATTTCCCTTAAGTGAAATCTGTTATGAGCTCGTACTCAGAACACGATTTTCAAACAATTTCTTCACATGTCTATCGATCTTACCCAGAAAATTGCATTATATTTGTGTGATAACGCTTTAGCAGTCACAATTTTTATGTGATCGTTACCAAACTCCATATTCTAACGTTTTACGTAAAAATATACATTTATTCTCTATTATGAATACTAACATAGCTATTTGCATTTTTCAGTTTTCAGCAAATCCCCACTCCTACTCATGATATATAAAAAATACTCTGTTATATAATACACTACTTTATTGGAAGCTTAAATACTAAATATTGTTTTCAAGAGACCTTTATTATACGAGATATATTCAAATATGTTCTGTTTATCCCCCCCTCGGTCTTAATTTCTTGAATTACTAAAATTTGATTGATTAAGATAAAAATTGTTCTGATTCATTATAAATTACAGTTGGAGATATAGTAAATAGTTTACAATATCATTAATATCTTATATTCAGATATATGTCAGCCATTTGTTTTTCTTTCCGGTGAAGAATATTTCTATCTATCTGTTCAGCTCTGAGGGGTTGGCTTGGTTTGTTTACAATCCAGTCGCTTTCCGGTGAGAGGTTTTTAAAATGAACACAGATAACTTATTACCGTTTGTATTTATTCACCTAATATTCACGGTGGTGTTAAGTATTAACAGTATGTAGATTTATGATGATGGCGTTACGGACATTTTATATATATCATATGTTTTAAAGAAAAAAAGTCCGTCACGCAGGGGCTGCGTAAACTAAGCAGATTTCCCATGTGAAGTTTTACAATACAGTAATCTGCCTAATAACAACTGTAGTAGTAAGAAACCTCTAACCTATTCACGAGGGACAAATAGTTACGGAAACGGCCGCCAGAGCTCTCGGAGGAAAGTCCGAACATAGCCGACTCGTGCCGAATACAAGCAGAATACAAATGCAAATATCTCGGTTAATATTCAAGATACAGAATAAATGTATAGAACAATATTTATAGTAAATTTAATTTCCAATAAGGTTTATTCTATACAAGTTTTCGATCCGACGCATAGTAACGGAGATAGTTTGAATAATTTTGAACGGACCTCATTTTGTTCATCTCCTGGGTAGGATCGATGGACATTTGAAGAAATTTTTCGAAACTCGCATCATGAGTACGACCTCAATAGCTGATTCCACTTAAGGGAAATCTGCTAAAAAAAAACGAATAAAAGATGATGGATTAGCAAGTAACTAATAAAAATTCATTATCCGTGTTTCATTTCAGTTATAGATGATAACGGATAAAAAATTATCTTTTATTCGTTATTCGTATATCAATTATTGGAATACTCTCAACTCTGGTGCCAAGGGCGTTTCGAGTTTTAGAGGGTTCTTGTTGTGACATGTATAACAATGTATTAAAACCTCCATCCGTCAATAGAAATATTCGACAAGATACAACTGAAGAGATTAAATTGTATTAGGAAGACTCCGAATAGGGCACAGGAGATTTACGCATGGTTATCTGACCAAAAGATTAACCCCCGATTTGTGGGAAGTGTAACACAGACTATCTTACCACATATTAATAGAATGCCATACGTATACAGATATTCGAAACGAAGGCGATTTTTCCAATGATATAGCTGTGGCCCTTGAAGATGACCCCAAAGAGCTAGAAAAATTGTTTAGTTCTATGAAACTTACGAATTTATACAAAGAAATTTAAATTACAAGTTTTTTGTATACTCGTTTGTATTGTTAAAATGGCGATATAGATTGGGATATGATTACAATACAAAATTACAATATTGACAATTTACATAAACACAGTTTACTCTCAGAATGCAGGTACTTAACCAAAACGTGAGTTCTAGATATTACAAGGCGATGATAATCTAGTAGTGTTTCGCCCTAAAACCTCATCAAACAACAACAACCCCCCTAATAAACTATACATGTAAATTCTTAACTATTTTACCGTTAAACTGACTATAGTCGGGGGAATTCCAAAACTGAATTAGGAAGCCTGTATATTTAGGAGCAACTGTCACTGGTTTTAGAGGGCTATCGTTATCGGAAGGTTTTAATTTTAGTAAAAGGATTTAGGTTTTATCATTGTTGTGATCTTTCGAGAGAGCCACTTAGCAGGCTGTATCTCTCCTATTAGAGGGAGTACTTGAAGGGTTACTACCCCTATCGCCTTCCTGGGGATCTGACCCTATCTAGATTAACAATCTCACTCCAATCTTATGGATTAACCAGCCCGCTTAAAAGGAACGAAGGAAAGCTAACATAAACTGAAAGCGCATGTGCATTAGATGGACCCAACTAAATAACACGGAAAGAAAAAAGTCCGTCACGCAGGGGCTGCGTAAACTAAGCTGATTTCCCACGTGAAGTTTTATTTTAGAGAAATTTCAGAATAGAGGGTCAAACAGTTACGGGAAGGGGCCGAACAAGCTCTTGACGGAAAATCACGACTAGACCCGAAGTTAGCCGATCTCATCTCAGAAGCTGAAAACAGAAAAATGCAAATATCTCGGTTAATATTCAAGATGCAGAATAAATGTATTTAACATTATTTATAGTAAATTTAGTTATCAATAAGATTGATTCTATATACTTTTTCGATCTGACGTATAGTAACGGAGATATTTTGAATGTTCGAAAATCCTCGCCTCTAAACCCCCCCTCCCACATGTCCGATTTCAGCCATTAACGAACTTGATCTTTATTTTTGCATAAAACGTTTAAATATCGAGTTTGGTAACGATCAAACGAAAATTGCGACCGCTAGAGCGTTATCAGACAGACAAATATATATATATATATATATATATATATATATATATATATAAAATTTTGAACGGACCTCATTTACGTTATCCCCTGGGTAGGATCCATGGACATTCGAAGAAAAAATGGCGACTTCCCAAAACTTGCTAACTAGACTGTTCCCACTGTCAGGATTTTATCCTGAAAGGGCCCATGGAGTCGGGCGTATCTGATCAACGAATAAAAACAATTTTTTTTACCCGTTATCCGTAAATGTTGACGCGAATAACGAATTGTCATGAATTGTTGGTATCTTAAATAACCAAAAACTACCTATTATTCGTTATTTGTTATTCCAACTTACATTACTCATAATGGTTTTTAGCATATGTCCCCTAAAGGAAATCAGCTGTTGAGATTGTACTCAGTACGCGGTTTTCGAAGAATGTCCTCTAAAGGACATCGATCCTACCCAGGCGATGACGAAAATGTGAGGGGTTTTCAGCAGATTTCCCTTAAGGGAAATCAACTATTGAGGTCGTACTCATGACACGATTTTCGAAAATGTTCTTCAAATGTCCATCAATCCTACCTAGGAGATGACGAAATGAGGCCCGCTTTATATATATATATATATATATATATATATATATATATATATATATATATATTTGTCTGTTACCACTCTAGCGGTCGTTTTTGTTTAATCGTCACTAAACTCGGTATTTAATCGTTTGATGTAAAAAGAAAGATCAAGTTCGTTAACAGCAGAAATCGGACCAGTGGGAGGGGGGTTTACAGAGGGAGATTTCGAAATATCTCCGTTACTATGCGTCGGATCGAAAAATTGTATAAAACCAATCATATTGCAAATTTACTATAAATATTGTTATATACATTTATTCTCTATCTTGAATATTAACCGAGATATGTGCATTTTTATTAAGTGTAACGGACCAGCTATGGTCGCTTCAATTCGTTTCCGCCGGAAGGTGGTTCGGCCGTTTCCGTTACTGTTCACTCGTATGGAGATTTCTCTATTGTATAACTTTACGTGAAAAATCTGCTTAATGTACGCAGCCCCTGCGTGACGGACTTTTGTTAATACGGCTTTAGTAGGAGTGGGGGTTTAGTGGATGCCTAAAACTAAAAAATGAAAATATCTCGGTTAATAATGAAGATAGTGAACAAATGTACATAACATTTATAGAACATTACATTTACAATAAAATTGGTTCTATACACATTTTCGATCCAAATCATAATAACGGAGATATATTGAATTTTTGAAATACCCTCCTCTTAAACCTCCCTTCCACGGGGCCGATTTCAGCCATTAACAAACTTGATTTATCTTTTTTATATAAAACGACTAATTTTCATCATCTCCTGGGTAGGATCGATGGACATTTGAAGACATTTTTTCGATTATCGCGTCATGCGTTAGACCACAATAACTGATTTCCCCTAAGTGAAATCTGCTAAAAACGAAAATTATCAGTTGAATAAAAATTGTATCAGGTGAATGAGACTTTTATCCGGCGTATGAAAATTGTATCTAGTGGATGAACAATTATTGGAGGAATAACAATTTATTCGCCCGATGAAATATTTATCGACCAGAAAAAAGAAAATTATCCATCACATGAAATATTATTTCTGATGATGAATTGAATAAAAATAGTTAGAATATCTGTTATCAGTTAATAAATTGAAATAATGATTTCCTGTCGAAATATGAAGATTTGATTAACTCAATCGCTGAACAATTTAATTTTAGAAGATTGCATTAGGTGGTGACTGAAGCTTAAAGTAATTAGCTACCTGTGTTACCTGTCTTCGAGAGTTAAAATACAAATGGTTTTCTGTGGAAAAATAATTAAGGTTAATTAAATTAACATTTGTTCCAGTCAATAGTAGAAAAGCATGATAGTTTAAATAGAATATCAAAGAAACCTTATATATATATACACTCAACCACAAAAAAAACCGGACACTTCATTTTTGTCGTATTAAAAGCTAATTTTCAGCAATTTTCTTTATGTGGGTATTCTAGTTATTACAGAGAATTTAGAGTCTAAGTCCATTGAACTAATCCCTTTAGGATTAGTAAACAATTAGATAAAGCTCAGATTAGATTTATTTGTCGTGAAGTTGATCTATTCTAAACTGTAAGTAGTTTTTCGCATATTTAAACATCTTTAATTATTAACCAAGCATTTTCTTTAATTAATGTTTTATTTTTATTTCGGTCCAGAATAATGGGTCTTTCAAACTTAGATGGAAGGCCGGAGCTTACGTTACATTGCCGAAACGCTTGGGATAGCGAAGTCTACCATTCACTGTAATAAAAATGAAGAATAATTTTTTTTTTAAATGTGTTAATTATCTTTTCTTTTCTTTTTTTATTTTGTATTTTTTTGTAAATAATCAATAAAAATTATTCACTTTTGGCTGATTCTGTTTAAATAACCTATAAATTAACCAATTATTTTAATTAAAAAGATTAATATACATATATATTAAGTATTTAACGAAATTATAAGACTAAATCTAAGGGTCCGGTTTTTTTTGCGGTTGAGTGTATATATATAATGTATCGGGTCCTGAATACAAAAAGTTTAATTATCAGGGATTCGGGGGGAAAAAATCTTGACTCACCACATTTACTGCTAACTGGAATGCGAGCGACTTTGAGACTTTGAACTTAGCTAAACTTACTTAAGAAAGTCTGTAAAAAAAAAGTCTTGAGCACACTAACTTATTTGGAAGTGTGGATAATGTGGCACATCTCCGCCACAGGAAAAGTTGTATCAAAGGAGAAAACTTTACAAACACGGAGGAGTGCTCACCTTTAATTCAGACAAAATATACATTAATTACGACTTGAAAGCTTAGAAAATACAGGCTACAAACTCAAAAGGTTAGATTCATGATTAGGATTGCTGTGACGAAGCTCATTTATCTTTAATTAGATGTAATTGTGCGTAAGGTTGTAGTCGCTTTGTATCTGATGTAAATGGCAATTGACTTTTGATATTTTCGGTTGACAAGAAAAGGAATTTCTCTCTGCCAGTTAGTATTTTATTTTCACCCCACCGAATGCATTATACTCAGTCTCATTGACTCATATGATTTCAAAAATAAAAAGTCCGTCACGCAGTGGCTGCGTTAACTAAGCAGATTTCCCAAGTGCGCCAAGTATTTGCATTTATCTCAAAACTTAAAAGTTCAATGAGAACAATATTTGGAATTTAAGCTTCAAATAAAATGTTTCATAATACATAATAGAATATTGGAAATATGAGATGAGTAGGAGTGGGGCTTTACTAAAGACCGTAAACTAAAAAATGCAAATATCTCAGTAAATAATCAAGATAGTGAAAAAATGTATATAACAACATTTATAGAACATTACATTTGCAATAGGATTGGTAATATACAATTTTTCGATCCGACACATAATAACGGAGATATTAGGAATTTTCAAAATTCTCCCCCTCTAAACCCCCCCCCCGGTCCGATTTCAACCATTAACGAACTTGATCTTTCTTTTTGTATAAAACGATTATATATCAAGTTTGTTAGAGCGGTAACAGATAAATATATATATATATATATATATATATATATACATATAGACAGTTTTGAACGGTCCTCATTTTCGTCATCTCCTGGGTAGGATGGATGTACATTTGAAGAAAAACTTCGAAAATCGCGTCATGAGTACAACCTCCCGTTATGAGTCCCATAAAGGAAATCTGCTAATAAAAATAATATTAATAGGGAATCATTTGTTAAATTCATACTCTATATTTAACCATCTGATTTAATTTATTAAACATATTTATGGTGTATAACAATAATATAATGCGATTGTAGTATAATAAATAACCTTCACAATAAACTTTTTTTCCCGGTTGATCAGCATTAGTTATATTTTAAGTCTTCATGTTATTACCTTTTTCAAGGCCTAAACTACTGAAATAATATCATCTCTGTGGTTTTTAAAATACCTGCAGCATATACACTTGCACTAAGGTAATAATAAACCGACTTTATTTTAAATTTTATATATATATATATATATATATATATATATATATATATATGTATATATATATATATATATATATATATTTATATATATATATATTTACATATCACATTAACAACACAAATCAGAGAACTTATATACTTTTCATGGGTTAAAGCACATTCTGATAATTTTGGAAATGAATTGGCCGATAGAGCTGCTATTCTGCTTCAAAAGATTCCCAATTACCAGAATGTTACAATATATATGTTAAAAGCGCACCTTACAAAAACTGAAAAATGGCAACAACAATGGACTGTAACTAATAAAGGACAACATTTAAAACTTTTCATTCCAAACATTAACACATATTTCAACAGCAAATACATACGGACAGACTTTTATATCACACAATTAGTAGCAGGACATGGTACACTAAATTCTTACTACCAACGATTTAACATAAAAGACAACAATACTTGCCCCTGTGATTACTCAACTCCACAAACAAGTCAACACTTAATATACGATTGCAGACTACTGACTAACGAACGACAAACACTAAAACAAGACATAGAACAAAAAAAAGGCAAATTTCCAATAGAAGAAGAAAAGTTATTTTTAAAATATAATAATGCTTATAAAATATTCGCAGAACATGCTTTTAATACAATTAATCGGTTGAATACTTATTATAGCTGATACAACTACAATACTTAAAATATTTATGGATATTCATTATTTCTTTTCTCCTTTTCTTTTAAGACAAATAATCTTCTCTTTATATGTTTTTACTTTAATTTAACGTTGTTATTGTTAATTCTTTATATATATATATATATATATATATATATATATATATATATATCATACTTTTGAAATAATCTATGTATAAATTAATTGTAACCCACTACAAATGCATGTGATATGCTAACTTGCATGGGACATGCAGAAACAAATAAACGGCCTTCTTATAGGGTTACTATAGGAAGGAATCAAATAAATAAATATATATACATATACGTTCGTGTATGTAGAGAGAGTGTATTACATCTACAACTACCGTTAAGAAGCTGAAGGTAAAAACAGGTCCAGGTTCGATTCCCGACAAGGGAGGATGGTAGTTCACGAGGCCTCTACTATAGGGGGGCAATGTGGAAATGCTTATGGATTAGCGGGAGTCTAAAGAGTATGAACGCCTGATAGCCCATCGGGATGACTAACGATTATGACTCTCTTAGCTCCCGTCCACTGCAGGCTAAAAACGTGAATTGTTCACATCCGTCCAGGTGCAATGGGGCCAGTCAGTCTACTGGAGACATCTTATTCCAGATACCATTAGATAACGGGGGTTGTACGTCGAGTTGATCACTGACAACCTTAAAACTCGGATTACGAATTCCTCGAGCCTGGCATGGGGTGGCTAAGAATCTCTAAGGTCTATAATGCCAACGGAATATATAATATATATATATATATATATATATATATATATATATATATATATATATATTATATATATAGGGTCTGAAAAATTTAATTTCATGATTTTGCAATTTGGTCCTTTTAAATTATTCCTCTATTACCGAACTGATAGAAAGGTTTTACAGTAGAATTTGTTAAGCAGATAAATGATGTATATTGTTGCTATTTTTAAATTCACATTCTTTGATAATAAGTGTATTTGTACAATATTTTTGGTACCGATGGAGGTAATAAATTAAGAAATTAAATAAAATATTCATTAACATTGCTATTAGGTAAATTGTAATATAAAACAAAAAGGCTTACTATAGTTATTAATTCGGGCATACGTTTTAGAATAAATATTTATAACCTTAAAATTAGTTTTTTCTAAGTCAATTCCTTTCTTCATCAATCTTCTCCCACAATCCAGCTTAATGGTAGGTCTATTTTTATTTTATTTTTTTATATCAATCATCACAAAGTTTTAAAAATTCAAAAGCAATTAATGTAAAAGGGATGACAAATTAATTTTTAATTAAAACTTGTATTAACTGGAAGGAAATTAGAGTTCCATTAAGAAACTTTTTATCAACTTTTCGTTCTTCACAAGAGGCCGAAATTGTTTTTCTTCAAAGCTGGACTTGAAGGAAAACAATTTCGTGTTTATAAAATTTCCTTTATTGCTTTGGAGTAAGTAAATTGTCCGTGAATCAGTATACTAAAAGTGGAAGAATATTACGCACCCATTTTTTTTTTGCTTATATCATCATGGGCATTTTGCTATAAAACAAATACTTAATTCTTTCACATAGCTAAAATAAGCTCATGTTGTAAAGTAGATGGCTTTGATAAGATGTAACAACAATTGTAGCAACACACAGCAATAACAGTTGTAACATAGTGGGAATAAAAATAACATAGTGTCTTTGGTACAACATGAAAATAGCTTTATTAAAAATATAACAATAATTGTAGTAACACACAACAATGATAGTTGTAGCATGATAAAAAATAATGATCACACATAACAATAACAACTGTAACTGAATAATAATAACAGAATAATTTTATTACAACATGAAAGTGGCTTTGATAAAATATAATAATAATAAATGTAGCAACACACAACAATAATATTTGTATAATAACTAAAATAACAATAACACAGTATCTATGGTACAACATGAGAATAAGTTTAATTATCATAATTTATTATTTAAACAACACAAAAAAAATAATTAATTGTAGCATAATAAAATAACAATAACATTGTAGCTTTAATACGACATGAAAATAGCTTTAACAAACTACAACAACAATTGTGATAACATACAGCAACAACAAATGTAACATAGGAGAATTATAATAATTGTAACAACACACAACAATAATTAGTTGTATCATAATAAAATTAATTAACAATAATATTGTAACTTTAATATAACTTGAACATAGCTTTAACATAATATAACAATAATTTTGATAACATATAGCAATCACAAATGTAAAAGTGAAATAACAATAATATATTAATTTTATAACTACATAAAAATAGCTTTAATAAAAAAAAATAATATTACAGTAATTATAATAACGCATATCAATAGTTGTAACATAGTTCAACAAACAAAAAAGAAAAAAGTCCGTCAAGCAGGGGCTGCGTAAACTAAGCAGATTTCCCACGTGAAGTTATACAATAGAGAAATCCCCATACGAGAGACGAACAGTTACGGCAAAGGGCCGAACTAGCTTTTGGCGGGAAATTCCGTCGTATGTTATCGGCCCAAATTTAATAAAAATGCCAATATCTCGATTAATATTTAAGATAGAGAATAAATGCATAGAACAATATTTATAGTAAATTTCATTTACAATATGATTGGTTCTATACACTTTTGTGATCCGACGTATGGTAACGGAGATATTTCGAATTTTTGAAAATCCCCCTTTTAAACCTCCCCCCCCTCCTACTGGTCCGATTTCAGCCATTAACGAACTTGATCTGTATTTTTGCATAAAACGTTTAAATATCGAGTTTGGTAACGCTCAAATAAAAATTGCGACCGCTAGAGCGTTAACAGACAAATATATATATATATATATATATATATATATATATATATATATATATATAATTTTGAACGGACCTTATTTTCGTCATCTCCTGGGTAGGATTGATGGACATTTGAAGAAATATTTCGAACCACGGGTCAAGAGTACGACCTCAATAGCTGATTTCCCTGCTAAAATAACAACACCATATATATATATATAAAACTTCATCTTCTAGGTAAGATCCATGGACGTTTGAGGAAATTTTTCCTTCGCGAACCCGCGTTATGCGTACAACCTCAATAACTGACCTCCCTCAAGGAAAGTCTGCTATAAATAAATTTCTATTTAGAAGACTTCTTTCCTAAAGAAGCAACTATATATAGAATTTTAGAAATACTTTTAACATCCTTTTCCACCGAAAGGGACTAAAAAGAATATTTTCAAAATAAAATGTCTGACTCCAGGTTCAGTAGGAAAGTTGCTCCTTCAATAATTCAAATGATGGAGGTTCATTATCAACCTAACAGAATAATCAGCTGTAAGAGTACCTCTGTAATAGATTTATCGTACTTTCTTTTTACCCCTACTATTTTCTCTGGTAACTTTTCCATCTTATTAAGGAAGTTACTTACTGTAAAATAAATTAATTAAACAGTGAGTACAGAGCGCAAATTTACACGAGAAGGCAGGCCAGTTTTATACAGAAACCTATGGTTGGATTTTGGATCAAGATCTACGCCTTGCTATTGCAACCATTTGCTTCTTTCGGAAGCGGCTCTTCTTATATTACTGTGCCCACCGAAACTCATAAGATGTTTATCAAAAATGGCTTTCTAGCTCCCCCTCTCCCCTATGCTCAATAACCTTTTACCTTCAATTTTGTAATGAAACTCTAAAATATATGGAAAAAAAAAGAAGAAAAAGGAAACTATAAATCACTAATCATTATGATATATATATATATTCATAGATATGCACATAATTACACTTGTTCAGCGGCTGTACATTGTTTAAAAAAGTCCATCACGCTGTGTGACGTACGGAGCTGCGTAAACCTAGCAGATTTTCCAAGCGGGGTGACTACCCTATATTGATCTCTTCACACCACATAATTTCTATTTATAGGTAAAAATTCGATAAGTGGCAGGGAGGATTTTCTGAAGGATGAAAACAAGACTGTAAGAATAACTCGATAAATATTTTAATTACGAAAAAATGTATATAAAAACATTTATAGAATATTACATTTACAATAAGATTGATAATATATAATTTTTCGATTCTACTCAAAATAATGGAATATCTTTAATTTTCTAGATTCTTCGCCTTTATACGTTGAAATATAGTGAATGCAAACGTTCAAACAAAAAATTGCGACCTCTAGAAGGTTTAAAGACAAATATACATAATTTCCAGTGGACCTCATTTTTGTCATCTGATCAACAAACATTTGATGTAATGTTTTGAAAATCGTGTCAAAAGTACAAACTAAAGATCTAATTTTCCTGTAGGATTGCAAAATTAAAGTTGTCAACTCAAAATCCTGTATCACACTCTAATTTGTATTTATCTATGGCGTCTCCAAGCTTTGAGGTTAGGTTTCTATCCCTCCCGTTGAGCCTTATACCTCTAAAAATGTTGCAACAATTCCTTGGGCTCGTTGGTTCTTCGGGACATTTTCTACAAGCCTATCTGTCATAGCCGCTTCCATAAATGCCTTAAGGAGAGAAGACAGCCCCTTAGAATAGATTGAGGTTTGTGGAAATTGAGAGAAAACATCTCTAGTCCTTACCCAGAATCACAGGTAAAATAGCTTTAGGATAAAGCCTAAAATTTACATGATGATACAGACCTGATTTTAAAATTTAAATTTTTCGGATGTATTAATTTGTTGTGTGAATGAAATTATGAAAATATTTTGTAGGTTTATTGGCTTCTGTCAATAGTTCTTGTCAGTCGTAGGGAAAGTGCTGGTGTCGCCGTTTTCAGCATTCTGTCAGCATATGTTTGATTGTTAAGTCTATGTTACAAGTAGAAAACAAACGGATCTGTCTGCCTTGATTGAATTATTCATGTTTTAATGCATTAAGCTGCAACTTGAATATGAACCGAGTTATTGGTACATTTTTTCATCACTTCTCATAGCATGTTCCCACTAAGCTAATATGTCTAAAGAAAACATTTTAGCTTATTTACTTTGACTACTATTAAAGAATTAGTTATGGATTAGAGTAGAAACTCAGGCCAAAATAGAGAACAAAATGTTAATTTTGCGCCATTCTAACAATTGGGATATATTCCAGAGAACTGGGATATGTGCTAGAATTATGGAGTGCCTCTGTGGTGGACCCTCCCGTCTTTTGGGAATATTTAATTATTATAATAGTATTTTGTCTATTCAATAATTAAGACCGATCAATAGTTGAACCAATTAGCTGACTATTTACCTTTAATTAAATGCAATTGAACCGAAGTGCATAACCACAGCTCATCGGATGGAATAATGCAAATCGTATTAAGCCGTTACACATTAGTTCAATCAGTTGGTTATTATGTATTGTAATCATGTTATAGTCGGTTCGGAAATAGTTAATTTGCTTTAAACATTACCCACGTATTAAACGAATTGTTCTTTATTTCTAATTAGCCATCTGATTCGGCAGTCTCTTTGATAAAAATGATAAATGCAAATTTTCGATAAATTTCCTGTCTTCTTCTTGAGCGAAACAACTTTTGTTATGTTCATATTTGCAGAAAAACCAATAGGAAGCGAAATATCGTTATTTTTAATTTCAGGCCTCCCCTTATAACCCCCACTCCTGTTCGTCTCAGAGAATATTAATATAGCCTAAAACCTAAGTTGGGTTAGTAATAATATACATACCAAGTTTCGAAAAATTCGGTTCAGCCGTTTACGATTCTATAAAAGACATACAAACATTCATTTATTTTCATATTGAGGTTGTACTCATGACGCGATTTTCGAAAAATTTCTTCAAATGTCCATCGATCCTACCCAGGAGATGACGAATAAAATGAGGTCCGTTCAAAACTATATATATATATATATATATATATATATATATATATATATTTGTCTGTTAATACTCTAGCGGTCGCAATTTTTGTTTAATCGTCACCAAACTCGGCATTTAATCGTTTTATGTAAAAAGGAAGTTCAAGTTCATTAATGGCTGAAATCGGGCCAGTGGGAGGGGGGTTTAAGAGGGGGGATTTTTGAAAATTCGAAATATCTCCGTTACTATACGTCGGATCGAAAAATTGTATAGAACAAATCTTATTGCAAATTAAATTTACTATAAATATTGTTATATACAATTATTCTCTATCTTGAATACTAACGGAGATATTTGCATTTTTATTAAGTGTAACGGACGAGCTATGGTTCCCGCCGAATGCTTGTTCTGCCTCTTCCATAACTGTTCGGCACTCTTATGGAGATTTCTCTATTTTATAACTTTACGTGGGAAATCTGCTTAGTTTACGCAGCCCTGATTGACGGACTTTTTTTATTTATATAGATGAGATCACCTGTGTGTCATCGACACGTATAAAACCAGGTTAAGGTTAGTAGCCCCTGCGTGATTGGCTTTTTATTTACCATTGACCGATTTAAATAAATTTATCAATAGTGCCTATTGCATTATTACAATAATTGAGAAATTCGCCGAATACGCAGCCACCGTGTGACTTAATATACTATACCACTGGCTCTAGATAGATTCTAAACAAGTTTTGGCAAGGAGCTGGGTAGAGAAGAAAGGAGATAGGAGATTAAGGCTTCCTCAAGAGGGGGCTCAAAAGATAATCCTTATTTTATTAAAGTGAGGCACCCTAGGGCCTTGGGAGGTGATCACACGAGCATCCTTTATATCAGGCAACAATATAGAAGGAATTATTATTATTTCTGAGGACAACTTTTATCAACATTTTCATTCTGAGGAATGTCAGAAAGTAATTGAGTAAAGCGAGTCAGGCTGTTATTGTTGTGATCCTTTTCCTTATAACTTTTAATCTGAGGGTCCCTCTCTTTTAGAGGGCTTATAATGTCACATTATTGTTTGGCATTTTAGCAACCATTTTGAAGGAATGCCATCCTTTATTAAATTCATTGTGAGTCAGTATGTGTATGTGTGTGTGTGTGTTGTGATTTCATTACTTCCCTTACTTCGTTCAAAAAATAAAAATAAGGTCCGTGGAACCTTTATTATTTGAGATAGATGCAAATTGGTAGTACAATGACCTCATCAATTAAGACTTTACGTTCTGGTCTTGAAAATGTTTATTTTACCCATACCATACACGATACTTAAACGTTTCAGGCAACACTATACATTATATTTGTCCTTGGCTGAAATCGAACTAGGAAAAGGGGGCGGAGTTCCAGAGGGATTCAAAAATTTAAAATAAATGCGTATTCATTACTCGGATATTAATAAAATATGATATATATGTCGGATATAAAATATGTTATAGAACCAATCTTGTCAAAATGTTGATGCTCTACAGTTGTTGTTTTATGCAGTTCTTCGTAACTAAAATATTTAGTGAGTAATTCGTACTTTCTGTTCTTCAGTCATAATATGTGGTGAGATCACATGTCACACCAGGATGTGGGAAATCTGCTTAGTTTACGCAGCCCCTGCGTGACGGACTTATTGATTTTATGGTGCCTAGAATGTAAAAACGTAAATATTTATAATTAATAAGCTTCCAACCAAAAAATGTTAGCCTCTCTAAAATTGTGTCAATGCAATATTTTTCAATGTACAATGCACTAGTTAAACGTTAAAGAAGTTATTTTTAATTTTGTACGTTCTGGCCTCTGTTAACCCCCATTTCTAATTTAACTTCAAGGTATCTCACTTCGCCAAAAATCCAATCCCGATAAAAAAAATGTCACCGTTCTTTACATTAGATTTTAGTAAGGTAAAAAATGTCCTTCACATTGAGTTGTGGCTAAGTAAAGTAAGCAGTTTTTCCAAGAGCTGGTATCTCACACTATCGATCTCTTCTTACCTTATATTTGTTATTTCTAAGTAAAAATCCGAAGAGTAGAATTGGGGATTTACTGAAGGCTAACAACAATTACAAAGGCTGAATAACTCGCTTAATAGATAAGCTAAGATAACATTTATAGAAAAACAATTGTAGAGCATCAATAGTTGAATTAAGATTGATCCTATAACATTTTTCTATACAACTAATGATGACGGAGATATTTTGAATTTCCCCTCACTTAGAACCCCCCCCCCACTTACTTCCAGTCTGATTCAGCCATTTACGATTATGAACTTAAGTGATCAAATAACATTTTCGAATTAAGGAGGTTGTTTTAATTAATGATTTCATCACGTACTTACACCTATCTCATAGAGAAAAAGTTCAATAAATATATTTAGAATGTAACCTTCGACTAAAATGGTTCATATGACAGGAAACGGATAATATGACATGAGCACGAGGAGGGGGGAGGGTTGACGATGCAAAACTAAAAACACAGATATCTCCGTTAATATTGAAGATAGAGAGAACATATATTGGAAATTGCATTTTGAATATGACTGTTTCTATTGAATTTTTCGATCCGACCTATAATGATAGAGATATTTCGTATTTTCGAAGCTTTCCTCTCTAGCACTCCAGCAGTCGCGCCTGATCTGTGAGAACGCTGATAGCTTTCATATTATATTGCCAGACACCCTTTGCGAAGGGACTGGTGCCGTGCTTCCTATCTTCCTAGAAGGGGGTGCCGGGCCTAGCCAGACTAGTAAAGAGCTTCAAGCATTTAACATAGAGTCGTCAGATTACGATCGATCTCCTAGATACAGCGCGACCTCTCTTGTAAGTATCTGTGTTTATTTTATAATTATTTTCCTCCATTGTAAATCGATCTAAAACAATACATGAAAACATTAACTAAGTTAATTAAATACTAAATTAACTAAGTAAATTAAAACATTTTATAGCAATAATAATGATAGTAAATTTATTTTGTTAAACGGGAGGGAGAAGATCTGAGAGATACAGCGCGACCACTTTTGTTTTAAATTAATACAAAATTATTAATTTGTACTTGTGATTTTAAATTTTTAATTTTATTTCATCCAGAACAAAAATGTATTCCCCAAGCATTTTTTATGATGTTACAAACGATGAAGATGTGAAGAAAATACATAGACTATTATTTGAGGTAGACGTGGATGAAGAATATGGTGGTGTACATCACATTCTTCCTGCTGTAGAATATGAAATAGGAGATGAAGACCTGGATACATGGTTGAAGAAAAATAAATTTATGAAAGACAAGGTAATTCGGAAATATAAACTCAGAAGAATGAAAAGTAATGAATCTAGAAAGAAAAAAGCCTGCTTTGTCAATATAGAAGACTGATTTTGTATATATGTATAGTATCCTTGTTTCCTATCATTTCTGTTATTTTAATTAATGTTTTTTGTCATAAAATAAATTTATTCGTAAGTAACAGTATTTTACTTTAATTTCCTTTCAAATGTTGCAGTTTAAGGTTATACTATTACTGGGATTGAAATGTGATCTGACAGATACAGCGCGACTACTTTTGTAGCAAAGCTGGGCGCGACTACTGGAGTGCTAGACACCCGCTTCCACAACTCTGATTTAATCTATTAACAAACTTGACCTAGGAGATGACGAAAACGAAGCCCGTTCAAAAATGTATAAATAAATATATATATATATATATATATATATTTGTCTATTAACGCTCTAGCGACCGCAATTTTCGTTTTATCGCTTCCAAACTTGGTATTTAAACGTTTGATGTAAAACTACAGATTGAGATCGTTAATGGCTGATATCCGACTAGTAGTAGGAGGGAGGGTTTAGAAAAGAGGAAAATTCTTAATATTTCCGTTGTTATGCGTCGCATCGAAAAATTGTAAAGAACCAATCTTATTGAAACTAATATTCTATAAATATTCTTAGGTACGTTTTTCAATATCTTGATTATGGATTGAGATATTTGCATTTTTTTTACCATTCAGCATTAGTACCCCCCCCCCCCACTCCTAATAATATATTAACAATAAGCTGTTATTTTATGAAGCACTTTAATTGGAAACTAAAAACCAAATATTGTTCGAACTTTTACGTTTTAAGACAAATGCGAATACCCGACGCACGTGGGAAATGTGCTTAGTTAACGCAGCCCCTGCGTGACGGACTTTATTTTGAAATTCGCGTCATCAGTACAAACCAAATATCTGTTTTGCCTAAGGAAAATGGGAAATATTCTAAAAGTTTCTCGAGAATTAAATATGTGATAAGTCAATGAACCCCCATTCACGCAACGATTATAAACTCTTCCTCTAAATACAAGTACGAACCATAATTGTGTGTAGAGTTTGAGCATAGTTGTGGATGGATTGAAGGTCGGGCTGCACTAGAGAACTGCATAGCAAGGACTCAGATATTTGTGGATTGTTGTAGAAAATGCTCCCAAAGCACATTAGTTGGCTGCTAGGAATTTGCCCACAGCTATGGAATCTCAGCGAAAATTCCACAAAGCTTCGATCAATCCCCACAGATTCCCCGTCGTCCTTTCTCTCCATCTCTCAGTTATCCCCGAGCTATGACGTCTTTTCTTTCAGCATTTTTTTTTCTTATTTTAAGAAAAGAGAAAAGTTTCAGTAATTTCTATCATTTGAAAAATCTTGTTCTTTTTTTTTTTTCAATTTCTTTCAGAGTGGTTCCGATTGAATTAAATTAGAGATGATCGATTTTCTTAGTTGCTGAAAAATATTTAAATACTACACAAATTTTGCTGAACATCTATCTTGTTATTATTGTAGGAAAAGGGCAATGGATAAATTTTCGGAAATGAAACTTTACAATATCTAACTTTTAATATTTTGTTGTAATCGTACAACATTCGATTTTCAACCATATTATGTAAGCACATAGTGAATTAACTATTTTATAGTTTTATTAATTATTTCCAGTGTTCCTTTTTTATTCTTTTAAAATTAGAAAAAAATTAACCTATTTAAATTGTATTAGTAATCTTTTTTATATAAATTAAATTCACGTGATGTGCTAATTTGTACAGGACATGTAGCAAATAATATCCCTTTTTGTAGGGTTATTTCAAAGACGAAATATATAAAAATATTTAATATTTAAATACTCCCATAATAATTATATTCCTGTAACATTTACCCCTTTAGGTAATCCAGGATTTTTATGGTTAAATACCCTGATCGCAGTATAGCAACTATAATTTTGAATTTATCCGAATAAATCTTTTTCAATAAGTAGTAAAATATATAATTTCAGAATTCAATCTCGTCCCGTTTTCACAGATTAAAAAAGACAATTAAGACTCTTCAAGACAAATGCACATAATGTTTTGCGAAAAATTTATAGGTTGGGCACTATTTGAAATATTTATAATTTATGACAAATTTACTTGCAACAGACAACCCTAAATTTGGCTGTACATTATTTAATCTGTATAAATGAAATGAGAACCCCCAGGAATTTGAGGAAGGGGAGATAAAAATTTCAAAATATACGTTATTATGAGTCAGATTTATAGGACCAATCTTGTTAAACTACTGATGCTCAACAATTGTTATTCAATGCGTTTTCTCATAACTGACTTCCTTGTTTTCAGTTATCTTTAATCCCCCATTTCTATTCATCGGATTTTCTTTTAGAAATATAGAATGAGGTGTGACGAGATAAATACTGTGTCGTACCAGCACGTGGGCAATCTGCTTAGTTTACGCAGCTTCTGCGTAGCAGATGCCCAACAAGTGATACAATAGGAACGCATTCTCACTTGCCGGGAAATGGGGAAAGTGGCTGGAAGTAGGAAAGTAGGTTAGGAAAGTGAAATGATATATTTTCCCTAAGACAATGGGGTCTGTTCTACCCCGGCGGTTGATCGGACGGTGAATGTGCACTTCACACATGGACTGGGCCGAGTGTGTTAGGAGTTCACACATGGCCAGTGGAGCCGGGTCCGGGGATAGCTGAGGCAATATGGAGAGAGGAGATATCGGCGGACAATGGGCCCTCAACTCTCGTCAATATCTCATCAATCTCTTTCCCAGTGGTAATATTCCTCTAAGTCGCCACCTTGCGTCATATCCTTCCACGCTCTAGGGCCAGAGTCAGTGAAACGTCCAATATATTACTCAAAACTGACTCTTTTGAAGTAGCACACAATCGCTATGTGTTAACTTCGAAATGACACATATCTCCCTACTACTGGAATGCTAACTTATGACCTACTTTCAAATTCTTTATTCCTTCCTTCATAACAATAAACCGAACGCAGAAAACGCTTGCTTTCTTGAATAAAAAGAAATATCACCGCTCAGGTGCAACATAAATTAGATAATGTTTCTTAACCACCACGCTTTTGACGTCACCCCATATTCAAATAAACGATAAAATCGAAAATTCAACTCCGCTAGTATGAGTCGAATTGAAACATTCTATAGAAGAAGTTCTTTTGGTAATGTCATTCACTATAAATGTTGTACACATGTATTCTCTATCTCCTATAATAACTGACCTATTTACACTTATTTGTTTTCAATCTTCAGTAAACCCTCATTCCTACTCCTAACAATAAGTTGATATAAAGTATCATGAACTATCTTATAACTAGCTTAAATATCAAATATGACTTTCATCAAACCTTCACTATGTGTGAAACATGCTAGTTTTTCGATGTGAAACCATCAACAGAGATAATATTTTCTACAGAGCCCAATATTCACCTGATAGATGGCATTCTCAATATTAAGCTTATTACCAAACCTGTTAAAGGTCGTAATCGGAACTTTGAAGAGTAGGGGGTGGATAAAAGGATTTTCTTCATAATTTTACCTGTATTTAGTAAAACAGTTTAACTTAAAAATTGGTTTTTAGTGCCTCATAATTACAAGGTTTCTTTTCGGAAAATTTGTAGCAACTTAACTCTGTACAAAAGTAGTAATATATAAAAATAATATATAATCCACCGTGCACTGTTCTACTTGTGAAACCCTTCTATTTGATACCCTTCTCCACATTACCCATATTAAAAAAAAAAAGATGGAATTTGGCATGTTGTGTCGACGGCCCTCTTAGATTTGAAATTTGTCACAGTGTACAGTTTTCTACTAGTCAAGCCCTTATATTGGAAACACATATTGAGAGATTATTGAAAAAAAACGTATTACCACCATTTTGTAGTGACGGCCATCTTTAATTTACAAAGATACTGAATATATTAAAATATATTTTCATCAGAACTAAATGTGTGTACCAAATACCAGATTAAATGAAAACGTTTAAAAAGACGAAACCTCTCCGTTATTTTCTCTGTTTAATGTAACAATCTAGTTAATCAATCATTTAATGCCCTGGAATATTTGTTGCGTATATTATTTCTCTAATTTGAATATAAGTGAGTTATTTGTATGATTTGTTATTTGCATGAATCGACTCATGTCCTTGTCTTTATTAGTTTACGCCACCCCCGACCGACATTTTTCTTTTTTGTTGTATTTTTGATAAATATTACTTTCCACATTCGACAACACTCGTCATAAAACCGAATGAGAGAACTATCCCAGCGTTAAGCTTTATAAGCTGAGGGCAGTATTCGACCTGTTGGGAGTTTATATCTTATTGCATCCCCTAATGGTCTCCGGAATAAAACTGAGAAAGGAGACTGAGTGTAAGTGGTTCAGGCTGACGGCCATGTTATTGTTGGAACCGATACACAATCATCGGTAGAACCCATGAAAATGTATAGTTATGGTCGCCCATTTTCCCCCAATGCCTCTTTTGGAATAAAAGCCAATGGGTCATTCGATCCGGACCCCAATTGGTTTCCACTCAGTGTCCATTTTTATATATGTCTTCCCATATCCAACAAGAAATAAACACGTCTTGCTCAGATTGATCACCCCCCTAACTTCTCACAAATGAGATTTTCATTGATCTCTTAATACTATTGGCTGGACCTCGAGATGAAGTTTTCAAAATTAATTTTTCATTCGCTTATAAAACATTATATATATTTGCACTACGGCACTCATATTAACTAAGTAATATGTATTTATTATTAAGAGAATAATTTAATACATATTACGCACGCAGGAGCTTCGAATATTAAGTAGATTTCCCACTTGCTGAAATATGATTCTCTGATGATCTCATTTCACCATCTATTCTCTGTTTCACCCGAAGTAAGACGCAGGTGTACCCAGTGATTAAAAGGTAATTGAACTTGAAATATTTAATGACTGAGATACTTCAAGTGAAAATCGGATAAGTGAAGTTCACAAAATGCTAAAACCTAAAAATCTGTTGTTTGTTATTATACGAGTCAAAGAACACATGTATAAATCAATAGGTGTAGAAACTTTAAATTACAGCAACATTGGTTATATATTTTTTTACTCATAGCAACAAACATATTTCGAATTTTCATTTAATACCCCTCGAAACCCCCTCTACCCCAAATCCGATTTCAGCAATTATCAATGGAAACAATATTTGCTATTTACGCTTCCAATATAGTGATTCATATTATAACATCCTATTGCTTATATGACACAAGTAGGTGTGGGCGTTACTAAAGAGCGAAAACTAAAACATGTAAATATTTCGGCTATTATTCTAGTTAGAGAAACAAAGTACATAGCAATATTTATAGGACATGACCTATACAAGAAGATTGGTCCAATTCTTTGATTTTTCCTCTAAATCCCCTACCTGTCCGACTTCAACCATTAACAAACATGATTATTATGATTTATTAACGTCCACTTTTCGCTACTATGGAAGGTTACCACCCCTTTTCCAGGGTGGGACTAAGCACTTGATTTAATGAGTTCGTCTCTAAATAAACTCCAATGGACCAGGCGAGAATCGAACTCACCTCCCTTAGGTTTACCATGTGAGATTAAGGCCAACGCTTTAACAACCATGAACTTTAGTTTTAACATAAAACATTTAAATATCGAATTTGGTAAAGCATTAACAAAACTTGCTCCCCTGAAGCGTTAACTGACATATATATTTATCTACCTATAAGTACATATAAAACCTCAATAGCTGGTTTCCTTTAAGCGAAATCTGCAAAAAGGCATTTATCTTCGGTGGTCCTTTTAATATTGACACCGACTAATACAAACAAACAAAATAATATTTTTTTTTAAGTATGAAGTACGTTATTACACATCAATTATTTTTTCTTGCAAGTAATACCGCTTCCAATCAAATTTATTAAATTTTGTTTACAAAAACATTTGTAGAAAATCGGTCTTTTCAAGAATTTTGCATTCATTTCCATGCGTAACATGCAAGCAGAATGTCAAATGGCAAATAAAAAATAAATATACATTTGGTTAGGAAGGTGAAGGGATGACGAATTCCCCACCACTTACAATAGGAGGTACCTCATATTTCAGAGAGAATCCTATAGGCCCCTTGAATCATGTGTAAAGATAACCCTTATCTCACTCGGGACTTTACACAGCCATTTGTATATTATATTCACCCCTTAATAAATTTAGTTATCCACAGTGAGTATATTCAAAATATTTAAATTCGTCTCCCAGAATAACGAAAAACGAAACAAAAAAAAATAGAGAAAATAACTATTTTTGTTAGATTTCTCTGAAAGGAAATCATTTATTTTCCTGGTTCAAGTTAACTTCAACGTGATATTCCAAATTTTCTTCTTATTTTTACGATAACTGCCTTGTAGAGGAAAAAAGTGAGCTCCTTTCCAACTTTTATATAAATAGCGGAAATCATGTTAATAAGTAATAAATTAATTTTTAATTTTAATACTAACCTAAATCTTTTCAAAACACAATACCTATTCATGTAAATGAATCTCTTTTTTTTTTTTTTTAAATTTACCAATAAATTTTAATGATTGAAATATAATTGAAATTTCGAAAGACGTTTTCTCCCTTATCAACTCTCGCGCGGTAATAGGATTTCCTATGTCCACCTTAACACCTAATCTATAACCAAAAAGTGGAAATCAAATAAATCTACAACCTATAATAAATAGCGGAATATTATTATTTTCTTTAGTTTCTTTTAACAAATTATTTATTAAGATTAATGAATAAATTAACTGTCTTTGAGTTCTATAGAACCTACGCTATGAAGATAATAGGTGATTACAGAAAAATAAAAATTGAATTTAACAGAAATTTTTTTTAATGTTCAAAGAACGCAGTTAAAAATAAGACAACATTCTAAATACGTGTGGCAAATAAATAAGAATTCACTATTCCTAAATTATATATATATTAAAAATTTAACATTCTTTGAAGTTAACCTAGCCTAAATCCTGAAAAAAACATAAATGTAATAATAAGGTGGCACTGGTCAGAGGATAAGCTTTTCATATATATATATATATATATATATATATATATATATATATATATATATATAAAAGCATGTTTAAGTACTTTCAAACTTTATCATGCTACCTAAACAAAAAAAAACAGCAAAATTATAATGGGGAACGAACTACCCTCTGACAAATAAAAAATTGGAGAAATAGGAGACCAGCCCAAAATTTCTCGTAAGCAGAAGACAAATATTGTTTCATGACTATTCATTGGTTGTCATAATGTTCAAATAACGAAAAATTTGTTCCCAAATATAAATTGTTTTTATTTAAAACTCAATAACTGTCGATGAAGATCAAAAGCAGGTAAACGTAAGTAATACATTGCATTGATGAACAAAAATGGTAGAAGTTACCATTAATTTTTTTAAGCTATCTTAAACAAATACACAAACACACACACGTGACAGAAAATTCAGTGTAAATAATTTATAATGTTAAGAATGCTCTGTGATTGCAATTAATTTTCTACAGTGCCTCTATTGAAATGAGATGAATAATGACAACACTTATATTTCTTTACTTGTCATTTTCGTTACATATTTCCAGGTCAGCCATCTTTTAACATTTTTTTGTAACGCGCAAATGCCCCATTACCTTCGGGACCCACAAGCGTTTTGAGATTTTCCGTATTCTAATTTGTTTTTCATTTAATTATCTCAAGTTAAGATAGACTGAGAATATCCAGAATCTTCAAGTTAGCTAGTTAAAAGATTAATGACTATAGGTTTTTTTTACAAAAAAAAAACTTGAATTATTTATACCTATTATCATTGTATTTATTTCGAATTGGAGACAAATTCCTCCCCTCCAAAAACTCTTTGGGCCGCGACAAATTTAATAAATCAGTGCTAAGCTTATATCGGCATTTCCCCCTTGAAGCTTGCTCATACAGACCCGCATAGCATTCGAGTTATGATATCGATACGTCACCACTTCCTCCAAGGAATAGCGGGTGGATTACAGTTACAGATCATTTCCTTTGTTGATCGAATTAATTATGGGGAAAGTTTTTCTTAGGACCATCTGTAATGAATATTCTAATAACGCGAGACCACTTTTGACAGGCTATTACCCATATTAAGTAAGACAATTTTGGTGGTTCTTTGTAAATAAAGGACACAAATCTGGAAAAAAAAAATGTTATTTATTAACTAAGATCGATTTCAACGTCTGTAATTCTGAAAATACCACAAGATCGACATTCCGAAACTTATATACTGAGTTTCGTCAAAAGCCAACATTGTTGGCCAACGCAGATGTTAAAACGTCATGCTCTGGAAAATCACAATTTATTAGTCATAAACATGTAGTAAGTAAACAACACTTTTCGTGGTTTCTCAAAACTTAATTTTAGCAGATTTTCCTTATGAAAAATCCGCTATTAAGGATGTACTCATGACGAAATTTCAGAAAATTTCCAACAGGAAGAAAATCGAAAATTCAAGACACCTTCGTTACCATGAGCCGGATTATAAACTTCTATGTAACCAATCTTTTTGAGTTCTATTAATGTTGTTCAATACATTATTTCTCTATCTCGAATATTAACCGAAATTTTTTAGTTTATTCATTTTCAGCCTTCAGTAAAGCCGGCACTTTTAGTCATCGTACATTAACATTAATCAAATATATCATTAAACATTTCTCCCAAGCTTAAATACAGATATTGTTTACAACAGATCTTTACTAGAATACGTTATGTGACGACATAAATTAAGATTTTATTTATCGCTCACTTGTACTCATTGGATTTTCAGCAGATTTAAGGGAAATGAACTATTGAGGTTGTACTCATAAAGCGATTTTCGAACAATTTCTTCAAATGTCCAACGATCCTACCTAGGATATGACGAAATGAGGTCCGTTCAAAATTGTATATATATATATATATATATATATATATATATATATATATATATATATATATATATATACTTTTCCTGTTAGTCACTATTTGCTAAAATGTTATCAGTAACAAAGTTTGTATCGCAAATCTAGACCCTTATTGCTAAAATTTTATCCGTAAAAATTGTATGCTGCAATTCACTAATGGACTGTATTTTAAACTGAATATAATTTACAACCATATGATCTTTTTAACAGAAACAATAATAATACTAAGTGGCGAGAATAATAATAATAATACTGAGTGCCCTAGAGTGGCGAAATCGATTCTCGCCTGG
Organism: Riptortus pedestris; assembly: GCA_019009955.1. Taxonomy (NCBI): domain Eukaryota; kingdom Metazoa; phylum Arthropoda; class Insecta; order Hemiptera; family Alydidae; genus Riptortus; species Riptortus pedestris. Next base: position 132,748,234 of record CM032229.1, on the reverse strand, counting down.
GCAAGGGAAATTATTTAGTGACGAAATTCATTAAATAACATCCTAAGTCCCACCCTGGCTAGAAAAGGGTGGTAACCTGTAGATAACCCGTCCCAATTAGCCTTAGCTGCAAAAAGTGGACGTTAATAAATAATAATAATAATAAATTAAAGGCTTCGACTGCTTGATCCCTCGCAGTGGCAAACACAGCCCCTGCTTGACGGACTTTTATTGGTAATAGAGAATATACGGCGAGATGAGATCAGTAGAGTTTAATTCCAACACGCCAGTGATCTGCTTAGTTCACGCAGCTCCTGTGTGACGGGATATTACGAGTACAAATTTTCGCCAAGTGTGTTTGGAGGGAGAGCGAGACATGAATTAGTATAGATCTGAAAGGGGAGCAGGGAGTATACTTGAAGATGGATATGTAGATTAGGGACATCCCTAGATCTAGGTTAGACCCCAGAGATATCTAGGGATTAGGGTACCCTCATCCATAGATCTAGCTAACCCTTCCCTAGGGCTACTTATTAACCCCAGCCAGCCCATTTCGGCTTTAGCTCAACCCTACAAATCCACTACCCAGATGATCCATCCCTTACTCTCTACAATTAGCTTGATTAAATAAATTGATTCTGTATTTATGGAGCGTTTTAGCAGATTTCCCATAAGTGCAATCAGCTGTTGAGGTTATAATCATAGCGAGATGTTTGAAAAACTTCCCTCAAATGTCCATAAACCTACATAGGATATAACAAAATGAAATCCTTTCAAAATTAAGCATATTACTAGAATGTTACTACTCTAACGCTCGCAATTTTTGTTTGATATATAAGCGTTTCCTTTTAAACTAAATATTAAGTTCGTTCACAGCTGAAATTGGACAAGAGAAAGGTGACTTAGTGAAATGAAAAATCGAAAATTCAAAATATCTTTATTATTGTGAGTCAGATCGAAATATTGGTCACAGCCAATCATATTGGGAATGGAATTTTGTATAAATGTTGTTTAAGTTATTTGCGTATTTTTTTTTTCAATTTTTGGTCTCAGTAAAACCAAGTTATTAGTTGATAATTTGTTTTTTTCTGTTTCGTTTAAATATTTTTTATTTATTTATTTTTTTTACAAAAGTTTCTAATTGGTTTTGTTTTTCGTAATTGAAGTTCGTACTTCAGTACACTATTATACTTACTTTCCTCTATACTTCTCTACACAATTACATTATTGGTATGGTGGTGTATTACTTCCTGTTACTTGTCTTTATGCAGACAAAGATCTCTAGACAGGGATTTATTTCGGCATTGTGCCAGATATCATCGGTTGAATTTAACTTTAATTGATTTTTTTTGTTCTTATTTTATTTATTTATTTTTTCATTTCATTTATTAATTTTATTTGTAATTATCTTACTTATTTTAATATTTTATTTTATTATTATTATTTTTTAGATAGTTGATTAACGTGTATATATTGTAAAATAAAAATGTATTTAAACATAATCATACACGTAATATGCCATTCGGCAATGGAACATGCATTCAAATAAATAACTCCTCATAGGGTTACTATTAGGAGAAAAAAAAAATAGTGCCAGATATTAGACAGGAATATGATGTGAAACTTAAATATATTTCGTAAATTCTAGGCACCTTATAAAAACCACTAACTACGGAGCCCCGTGAGTCACAGACTTTCCTTAACATTCCAGTATCAATAAATATATAACATGCATTTTAATGTATTTAAAAACGATGTTATTAATCTTAAATTTATTTAAAGAGAATGTACTTTATAAATGATGAAAAACTTTTCTTCACCTTAAAGAGGCAATGTTCTTGCTTGTAAAATGCTTTTGACGAGTTTTATTACAACAATTTTGTAGTTTTATTTAATATTTGAACAATTTTTGAAAGTGTGTATGAAAGACAACCTTCAGGCAAGACTTTCTTTAATTTATTTTTAATCAAAGAACATTTTTTTTATTATTCGGAATTTTCGAAATTTTTCTTCAAATCTCCATCAATCCTACCTAGTAGATGACGAAAATGAGGTCCGTTCAAAACTGTGTGTATATATATATATATATATATGTATTTGTCTGTTACCGCTCTAGCGGTCGCAATTTTTGTTTGATCGTTACCAAACTCGATATTTAGTCGTTTTATGTAACAAGAAAGATTAAGTTCGTTAACGGCTGAAATCGGACCAGTGGGAGAAGGGGTTTAAAAGGGAGGATTTTCGAAAATTCGAAATATCTCCGTAACTGTACGTCGGATCGAAAAATGGTACAGAATCATTCATATTGCAAATTACATTTACTATAAATATTGTTCTATACATTTATTCTCTACCTTGAATATTAACCGAGATATTTGCATTTTTATTAAAAACTGGGCGGCTAACTGGGCTTCCTTACCAAATGCTAGATTGGTCGTTTCCTTAACTCTCGGCTCTCGTGAAATTTCTCTATTGTAAAACTTCACGTTGGAAATCTGCTTAGTTTACGCAGCCCCTGCGTGACGGACTTTTAGACTTAATGCATTCGGGCAGTGCGTTAGAGAGTTTACTCCTGAAAATGATAAGCTTTTCGCAAAATATTTATGTTTATGGTTGGGGGCTTGAAGCTTTTCCTTTTATCTTGTTTTATGATTACGTCTTGTACTATTTCTGTAAAACAAGTCCATGATTTGTTTAAAAACCGTATTGCTTAATACATAAATATATATGGAAGGAAAAGTCATTATTTTTGCCTACTTCAAGAGTAGCCGACAGGTGTGTCCCAGCTTTCTGTTGAATATAAACATTATTGCTCCCATCTGCAATTTATATATTAAAATATGACTTTTTGAGCACGGCATTACGTGACCTCGAAAGTACACTGCAACAAATCGACAATAAATGATGTGTCCTATTTTTTTTTGGAATTCGTGCGATAAGAGATTGTTTCTCTTTGAATGCTGAATTGTTAAAGTACCGCAAAACGATTGTACAATTTGATTAATTTTTTAACGTTCTAAAACAGCCATTAATATTTCAAAATTAACACTTCTGTGAAGTGGCTGATATAAATATAAAGAAATTAAGAGGGAATCACCTCCGTCTAATCATGTTCTGAGTATTCTAGGTCTGCCTGTGACAGTTACAAAATATCCCTCCTTTTAAGTAAGTCCTCTAATTGCTATGTCCTTTGTTCCATGCCGCCCGGAGACTCGTCCCACCCCTAGTTTTTTTTTTTTGACATTTAAGTATTTTAATCAGCTTAGTGTTTCAGAATAATCCTCACCTCATAACTCATGATGAAAAAGTTCCTCCGCCGTCTCCTTGTCGAGAAATATATTTCATTTGGGAGGAAAGTGGGGGGGAGAGGGGAGGATCTACACGAATGTTTTTGCTGTCACTCTTAAATCCTCTCAGTTTTTGAAAACCTCATTACGTGAGTGTGTGTACTTTTTTTATGTCCCAGATACCTTTATCTGACATGAAGTATTTTTATTATTTCTTTTCCTTATTATGTTAAGAAAAATATTAATTTGAGTAGGGTTAATCCAGAAGCAAAAAGTACAAATTCAAGAAAAATTGACGTATATGGTGTTTCATGAAGACTTACATCTTCTTATGAAAGTCGGCTATCAAGCCAGTTTTGCGTGATTTTCTAAACAATTTTTGAAATGCCCCCGTCCTATCTGGTATATGACTAGCTAGGTGCACTTATATATATATATATATATATATATATATATATCTGTATATATATGTGTGTGTGTGTGTGTGTGTGTGTGTGTGTGTGTGTGTGTGAAATGTATGATGTTAATTTCTCCGCTGGATCAAATTAACTGACACCTTTTTTAAAAAATATACAATACATGACATTTTTCTGCCCTTCGTATAAAATGATTTCCTTTGAAAGTGATACAGGAAATTCCCTTTCGTATGTTTTCATCCAAAAAATTGTAAAAAAAATAATTTATATATATATATATATGAATAACGAAAATGGTTTTCTACAAATCTTCTGTATATCTTGTATTTATTTTTGTAAACCCTCCTTACTTACCACAGTCGATTTCAATCAAAAGTCAGTCACGAAGGAGCTACCTAAAATAAGGACTAGTTATTATATTTATAACAAAATATTCGATGAGCAGACGTTGGGGGGGGGCAAGAAATTACGAATAACTCCGTTATTATTTGAATTACAAAAATGCACTGAATGATAATTGTAGAGCTTAACAACATTGGTTCTATAACATATTTCGATCTATTTTAAATAGGTATTTCTAATAAAATATAAGTACCGTAGTTTGAAGTAATCCCGAAAGCTTTTATGTCTAAAATAATGGGAATGCAACACTCTCTTCACTACCTTAAGTTACTATAGAATACTTGGTACTTGTTGCTTCGTCCATTTTTACGAATTTCGCTGGGTAGAGACTGATGTAGGCTTTTAACAAGTATGGTATGCGCTCACATACTTTCGCTTTCATATTCGCTTTATATATTCCGCCATATTGGGCAGTAAAAATTTGATATGAGCCTGATATTCGTTGAAGAATCCAAAAGGCTTCATAGATTCCTTCTTTACTAAAATGAATATAAGCCAAGGAATGTAATTCTGCCTCTTTCTTTTTTTTTTTTTTTTTTGGCAATACGCTGATGAAAATATGAAGGACCTACTTTCTTCGCTTCTTACACTCTCATTGGGAGGAATAAAAAGAATTATTTAAAAACTCTTGACAAGTCAGAGGCCGTGGCTCAGATTATTTATTTATTTATTTAGGTGTGTCGCTATTTAAGCGATTCACACGTTTTCTTGTTATAATATTGAAATAGTATAGGTAAAGCCACCTTATAAAAACCAAAAAAAAAACAAAAAACTCTTTAGAGGTAGGTAAAAGTACGGTTATTTATTTATTTGTTCTAATAAATCTAATCTAAGATTAGCCATTTGGTTTAAGGCGCTGGTCTTAATCTCATTGTGGTAAACCTAGAGCCGTAATTTAGATCATCACCTTAGCAAGAGGAATTTATTTAGTGACGAATCATTAAATAAAATCCTTAGTACCACCTCAAAATAAATAACAAAAAATCAACTCAGAAGATATTTACACAGTAAAGGTTCAATAAAATAATATTTGACATTTAATTTCGATTAAATTTGTTCATGATGTAACGGCTCATTGCTAATATGACATGAGTAAGGCTGGAGTAATCCTAAAGGCTAAAAACTTAAACAAAATGCAAATATCTTGGTTAATAATCCAAATAAAGAAAAAATGTATATAACAACATTTATATGAAATAACATTTTCAATATGATTGGTTCTAAACAGTTGATATTTATTTTTACATAAAACGTTTACAAATCAAGTTTGGACAAGAATTGCAGACAAGAATTGCTGCCGGCAGGGAGGTTTGAGGGAGAAAAAATTCAAAATTCGAAATACCTCCTTTATTTAGAGTCCGATGGAAATACTAAAAGGAATCTTATTGTAAGTTTTATTTCATATAAACTTTGATCTATCAATTTTTTCTGTATTTCCAACATTTACCAAGATATTTATTTTTTTAAGTATTCATTCTCTGTAAATATCCACTTTTACTCATTCGATGTTAACTTTGAGTTACTGAGTTACTAATCATCTCACATCAAGCTCGTATTTCAGTGTCTGTTTTCTTCGGGCAAAATAAAGAATAGATTGTGAGTTGAGATCATCATCGTGTCATATGACTAGCTCGTAGGAAATATGCTTAGTTTACGCAGCCCCTGTTTGGCAGTTAATTTTTTAATTTAATAAAAAATATTATATGAACACCACATGACATGCTTATTGTCCTATTAAATTAAATATAAGAAATTTTATGCTGGACCTCACTTGAAATTATTTCTTTTGAATTTGATATAGGATACCTCCGTTTTTATGAATTGGGTCATAGAGCATAACTGAAATATACCGTTTCTGGAAGGAAGGCTAGTTTTGGGGGTTTCTTCGTGATATCTATCATTAACCTTACAGCACTACACTTTAGACAAAATTGATTCTGACACTCGCCGGGTAATAGCTGGAGTTATACAACATAGCAACACAATCAACTGGCACTGATGATGGAGCTCTTACTCTGAAAGCGCTCTGTCGCTCTTAAATATACTGTTGCGGAAATTAAAGGATTAGCAGATAGAATCGCGTATTTGGGAAGTGCGATATAGATCAAAGAAGCCGACAGAGGGTCGAGCCTACTAGACCCTTCCAGTCCAGACGTCGAATGGCCCAGCCAATTCCCCTTTGATGTATGCCGACGACCTATATAAAGAACCGCCCAGCCACGAGCGAGTCAGTTTTCTTCTCAAGTGCTCATATGTGCGTTCGGTGCTACAGTGCGACTTAGTGCAATGCGGTAAAGTGTTTTTATAAGAAGAACAGTGTTGTGCCCTGACTGTAAGTAACAGTTTAGTGCCGTGTTTAAGACAGTGCAGTGCCGTCTTTTGGTGTTCTTCAGTGACCGTGAGTGAATTATTGGACTGTGTAATCTGAAGAACAGTGACTCTATCAGTGCATACTGTGAGTAGTAATTAAGAATAATTACCAAGTGTATTGTGCATTGTGAAATAAATTGTGCAGTGATAAAAACTGTGAAACTTGCGAGTGTTTAATTTTGCAATCCAAAAGAACTCTTATTAACAACGTTTATTACTGGTTTGGTAATAAAAAAACGTAACAATACTGTTCGTGGAGGGAAGGCTTGTTTTTGTGTTTTATTCTTCATAGAACATAATTTACAAATATTTTAATAATAATAATAATTAAAAAAAAAACATTCCGTTTACTAGGTACTGAGAAATTTTCAATTTTTATATTCTCTCTCGTCTCTGTGGAGACTTCTTTTTAAAAACAATCTATAAAATTTTTCATAAAAATACGAGTTAAAGAATGCTTTTAAGGAGGAAAATTATGGCTTTCTAAGAAACCATTATGTCTTATATAAAAGAAAATTAATGGATTTCTTTATTTTTCAGGTAAGATGAATAACGGCAACAGTATTGAATAAATCCTATTAAGTAAGTACTAGTTAAGTTAAAATATTACAATTTATTTTTCCATTATCATCATAATATCAAAAAAGGAATCTACGACTTTTTAGGAAGTTCTGCCAGCTAAATATTTGTATGGGGCCTGAACCAATAACGTATAGTCAGGCTAATAATTTTGGCATACTTGTGTAACATATTTTTATGCATTGGCTACATAGCTGGTCTTTAATAACTCTAAAAATCAAATTTAATCTCTCCTCTCCCTGACTATTTCCATTTTCCTCTCAAACACGTCCACTACTAATTATATTACTTTGGTAAGCTTTTAAAAAAGTACATCACGCAGAGACTTCAAAAACTTACAGATTTCACTCACTAGTGAACTCATTACCAATACTCCTCTATTTCTAAGTAAACAGCCGATGAGCACAATTGAGCGTTTTTTCTGAAGCCTGAGAACATGAAACTACGAATAACTTGCTTAATATTTGAGCTAAAAAAAAATATATAGAACTGCAATTGTAGGCCAGCGATAATTTAACAAGATTGGTTATATTACAATTTACTTCTATTTTAATTGATTTAGTTATCACAACACTTATTTGCTTGTACCTCGCAAAATAGAGGTCTGTTACAAATGATATTTGGTATATAAGCTTGGAATAATAAACTTCATCAAGTCTTGGCTTATTTTTAACAAGGGAAAGTGTGGGTTTACTGATGACAGAAAATTAAAAAAAAAAAAGGCAAATACCAGTGTTAATATTCAAGATAGAGAAAATGTTTTTAGAACAACATTGAATTTGCTACAAGACTGGTTGTATAATATTTTTCGATCCGACGTTTACCAACGGAGATATACGTCGAATAAACGTATCCAAAGAATATTTTGGAATTTTCGAATTCAAAACCCCCAGTAAACCCCCACTATTCCACTCCCAATTTCAGCCAATACCAAATAGAATCTTTAGTGTTCAATGAAACGGTTAAATACTGTGAATGGTTTAGTTAAAATAAACACTTTCGAGTAAAGATTAAATTATTATTTATTAACGTCCTTTTTTTGCAACTAAGGCTAATTGGGACGGGTTATCTACAGGTTACCACCCTTTTTAAGCCAGGGTGGGACCTTGGTAAATTCCGCCACTAAATAAACTCCTGTTGCCCAGGGCGGGAATCGAACTCGCCACTCTAGGTTTACCATTTCGAGTAAAGAACGAAAACTCTTAATTGATCACAGCATCATCACATGACGTATTAGCGTGTATCAAACAAAGTAACAGTTCCATGAAAACATTATTTGGTATTTAACCTTGGAATGAAGTAGTTCATAATACAACAGCTTATTGTTAATACAACATGAGTAGGAGTTTGACTTTAGAGAAGGATGAAATCTAATAATCCTAAAAATATCTCTTTTAATATTCATAATACAGAAAGTATGTATAGAACAATATATATAAAACATTACATTTGAAATAAGATTGCGTTATGTACACGTTTTTGATTCGACGAATAATGACGAAGATATTTCGTTTCGAAATTCTCCCCATCTAATCCCCCCCCTCTTACTGGTCCGATTTCAGCCTTTAACGAACTTGATCTTTCATTTAACATAAAACGATTATATATCGATAAACCATGTAGTTTCAGAAGAACCTCCGTGATGGAGATTCTATTACTGGAGAAATAGGGAATAGATTGTGTGGTGAGATTACCAAGTGTGTCATTCCAGCAGGAGGGAAATCTGCTTAGTTTACGCAGCCCTGCCCAGCGGTCGTTTGCAGCCTTAAACAAGAACCCCTAGGATATCCCCGAGAATAGAAGCATTGTGAATTGAGGCCGTAGCCCAGCTGGAGTGATTGAAACAGCTACAGATACCCCAATCTGTGTTGTAGTTTTTCCTTCAGCCCGAGGCGGTCCGGCTCCATTATTCGAAGAAAGCCTACACACCTAACCTCCCTTCTCCATCACATACGTGACTGGGAAATCTGAACGCTTTCCCCACTGACCTCTCTATTTCAATCGTGACACCTTATTTTACCTTTTTTAGCAGATTTCCTTCAAGGCCTTGATTTTCGACCTTTAACCCCTAACGCTCCATTTTTGAGTAGAGTATTTTTCCTTGCAGTACCCACAGCGAGGTTCATAAATCATCCTCTTTTCCTCGTCTACATCTGTTGACTGGTTGATATTCGTTTCGAACCTAACTCTGGGATCTAGGAAAACACCTTCGTATGTTTTTCTTTTGATTAATATTACTATCTGCTCGTTTCGGTGATCCTTCAGACGACTTCATAGCCTTTCCAGTCTTTGTTGTATCTTTTTATTAATAGCGCTATGTCTGTTCTTACTTTATGGTGGTGGCTGTTGCGCAACAATTCTTCGCATTTGCAAGAACCTAGGACATGAGTAAAATATATATACCCTTTATTGTTCTAGCGGTCGCATAATGATAGTTACCAAACTCGACTTGTAACTTTTGTAATGGCTGAAATCAGACTGGAGGGAGGGGGGTGATTTAGTTGGAACAAAAATTGAAAATTCAAAACATCCTTGTTGCTATGCGTCGGATCGAACAATCATATTTAAAAACAATATTGAAAATTGTATTTCCTATATATGTTTTTCTATACAATGCTTCTCTATCTTGAGCAATAACCCAGAGTTAGGATTTTTAAATTTTCAATCCCCAATTTTAGCCATTACACAACAACGAACAATAAGCGAATATATCGAGGAACGTCTTATTCCAAACGTTAACGCCCAATATTGTTTTCAACAGATCTTTACAAGACGAGATTCATGTTAATACGTCGTTTGATGACTTCATCAATTCAGATTTTACGTTCTTAGCTGGAATATGTTTGTATGATCTCTAGCATAATCGACATTTAACCGTTTCATGCTCTGAAGATGGTTACGAAAGATGCCCAAAACTGTAAGCGCAAAAAATATATTCATCTACTGATGGATTAAGTACTTCTGTAGCCGATACCCTACTATCCTCTTCGTCATTTAAATTAATTTATGACTCTCTCTTTCTCTCAGTCTATATATTAATATAAATATATTTTTTTTTATACTACTAAACTTGTTATTATAGATACTAAACTTATTAAATAACAGGGGCTCAGGTTAGCCATGTGAGCTAAAGCGTTGACCTTAATCTCACATGGTAAACCTAGAGTGGCGAGTTCGATTCTCGCCGGGGCAAAGGAAATTATTTAGTGACGGAATTCATTAAATAGCATCCTTAGTCCCACACTGGATAGAAATGGGCAGTTTACCTGTAGACAACCCGTCCCAATTCGCCTTAGTTGCAATAAGTGTACGTTAATAAATAATAAATATTAAATAACCATTTTACAACTTTTATGTGCGTTTGAACACAAAATTGAGAATTAGCCCATTTGAAAATGTACTTGTTTGAAGGAAAAACACTTAAATTCTCAGCGAGATAACTCTGACAGATATTTATTAAGAAAACAGCAAATGTTATGCCTTCTCCTTATTTTTGAGTTTTACATTCTTGGATGGTTCTTTGTTAATATAAAGATAATAACAATGGAAATACTCCGAAGGAGAAGCTTCCATTCTTAATTACCCTAATTTAATAAAGTAATTGAAAGGGGAAGTGAAAGTTCCTAATTAACTCTTGTTCTTAATTAATTACTTCTTTATTAAACAGCTGTTGTGGATTTAGAGCGAACCGCTTAACAATGGCTCGAATCTTCTTCTTGGAGCATTCGATGGGAAACGAATAAGTACAAAAAGTTTAGAGTGTGGATTCTCTTCGTTGATTAAAAATTTCCATATGATTCCATCATTATAAAGGACTTTATATAGGTGTGATGGAAACGGCGAAAAGATTTATATAAATTCGTCTGGCAAAGCCTTCAATGCAAGATAAAATTCGTATGATAAGATAAGACGAATGAACCTATTTAGGAAACTGAATTGTTAAAATAATTTATTGAAAATTATTTACAGTGGAATCAAGACGGAAGCTTAGTGACTATTCTATTAATGTCTAGTGACTATTTTTTTTAATGCTTCTAGAGTCTGATCAGAAAATCAAGGATTACATCCGGATCACATAGCTATAATAATAATTATAATAATAATGATTCTCCTATTGAAGGAGGGACTATCCTGCGTCAAGGAAAAGTTTTATTTAATTAAACGTTTCATTCAACTCTAAAGATCATTTTCGTTAATGATTTAAACCAGGTATGAGGGACGCGTAAAGTTTGAGAGGGAATTCTAAATATATCCATTATTATGAGTTGGACCGAAAAATAAAAAAACAACCTACAATTGTTCATCTATACATTTTCTCGTAAATAAAATATTAAAAGTTAATCGTTCTACCTTGATTATAGCCTTTAGTTACGTCACTTTTACTTATCTGATTTTAAGAATAAAGAATAATTTGTGAGATGTGACGACAATTGACATTCCAGCACGTGAGAAATCTGCTTAATTCAGATAGTGCTTCAGGAGAGACTTTTTTATTTGGACATGGTGTCTCTTCTAAGACAGAAATATTGTTTTGTTACTGAAATAAATCCCATGCAATATAGATTTTTTTTTTTTAAAAAAAAAACAACCTAATTACGTAGCTCCTGCATGGCAAACATTTTTTTTTCATTATTTATCGTTAATTAGGGATCAATAAACATTGCAGCAAGAAGCTGAAAATTGCTAAAAAATATATATATATATATATATATAGAGAGAGAGAGTTCTGCTGGGAAATGAAGATCATTTTGAGAGAAAATTACAAGACTAATTGGTCGGTCGGTTGGAGATGGAAGTTGGAGGGAGAGCGACGAAGCATGAGAGATTAGTAAGTGGCTACTTGCTAATTCTCACTGTAGGGGGCGGGGGTGGGCTGTTCAAAGTGAACGCTCGTTCCCGATCTACGCAGTCTCAATTAGTAAGGTCTAGTCTCCAATTGGCCCCCGCCACACGGCTGTCCAATCCCATGGCCCTGCTCTGTAATCACATCCTAAGCACATAGCCGCTCGCTCTCATAACACTAATCTGTCCGGCTCGAACTATGCCATTCGTCAATCAATAGACTAGCAGAAAATAACAAATACTCAGGACTATAAAAGTCCGCCATGCCAGGGGCAGATTTCCTACTTGCTGATATGACCAACTAGTGATCAAACCTCACCACTTATCCTCTATTTCTATTTTGAAAACCAATGAGTGGAAAAGGGTGTTTAATAAAGAGCGAAAAAAATAAAGTACAAATAACTCGCTAAATATTTGAGTTACGAAAAAATTCATAGAACAACAATTGAAGGCCATCAATAGCCTAACAAGATTAGTTCTATAGAATTTTTTCATCCGACCTATAATAACAGAGGTATTTCGAATTTTCAAAATTCCCCCTAACCCCTCCCCCTAATCCAGGTCGAATTTCAATCAGTAAAAAATGTGATCGTTAGTGTGTCTGTGTGAAACTGTTAAATATCAACTAAGGTATAGATCAAAATGAATGTAATATATCTCGCATAATAACGATCTATTAATGAAAACTAAAAAATCCAAATATCTCGGTTAATATTTATTATAGAGAAAATGTGTATATAACAACACTTACAGGAAAGTATATTTCCAATAAAATTGATTCTGTACAAATTTTCTTAACAATATCTACATGTTGAGCAAATAGATTTGGGAGTTCATTAATTCCAATTATAAACAGAAGTGGGCTGAGTACGCTGCCTTGAGGTACTCCATTCTCTATGTAATGGACATCAGAAAAACTATTACCTATGTGAACTCTAAAGAACCTCTTCTCAAGAACATTTTTTATAAAATGCAACATATTTCCACCTAAACCGTAGTTAATAAGATAATCAAGAATGATATAAATTTTCGATCCTACTTATAGTAAGGGAGACATTTAGAATTTTCAAAATACACCCTCTAAACCCCCCGCCTCTTCTCCTAGTCAGATTTCATTTGTTAACGAGCCTGATCTTTAATTATAACTAAACCGTTTAAATGTCGAGTATACAACCTCAATAGCTGATTTCCCTTAAGGAGTGACTGCTACATGACATTTTAGTACTATCATTAAAATAAAGTTGGTTCAAAATGAAATTATTTGAGGGTAATATATACGAAATAGCCTTTCCAATACTTCGGTCGCGAAATGTCGTAGAACATAATGGAAGGTGTTTCCATATAGGAGGTTCGTATTTAAACGTGTTTTCTTTAGGGAAAGGAGTAATTGAGGTAGCTCATATGGCAAAAAATCAATAAGCATTCCTTCAAATCATTGTGACCATAGCAAATGAGTTGCAAAAACATCAGTTTGAATTTTTAAATTTGTTTCTTCACACACACACATATACACAGGTATGTATATATATATGTATATATATATATATATATATATCTGTTTTTATAATTCATTTCGGTTAAGAGAAACTGTTCAGTATGAAGTGTCCAGTTGACGGCAATCTTATTATTTTTTTTTTCCATAAACAAGTTCTCACCAATCTGACTGCTTTAAGCATTCTTGAGGAAATTATTTACATAATATAACTTTGTATAAATATTAGGAAAAAAGAATACATTGTTTCCAACTTCGCTGCTGGGGACTCATTACAGATATCAGGAGCAGCGTATATCCAGTGGTATCATTTCTGAAGTATTCCACGATATTTCGCCGAAAAAAATAATGTAATTGCAGTATGCAAAATTGGAATGAAAAATACATTGTTCAAAAGGTGTTATTTTGTGATTTGAGACCTTTAGTGTGTAAAAATTGCCATTTAACTGCGTAAGAAAAATTTAAAAAATGTCATTCTCTTATACTATTGAATACAAAAACGGAGGTGATTTAATATTCAAGAGAGATAGAGATATTGATTTCAATTTGAACAACTTGAAAATGCTCATGCAGGGTGTCTCTCTATGGAAATAGGAGAAAATATTCGATATTTGAGCTTTTAGCTTCAATTTTCTCTACTTGTATGTGTGTAGTAGGATGTTTCTCTGAATATTCAAGGATTTATTTGTTATATTTTTTATTTTATCCTTTTGTAAGCGCCCACTTCTATTCATACGATTTTCACTTTATGAACCTCAGCCACTAAACATTTCAAGTTCAACTAACATTTAAATTCCTGTTTACTGTCCTGAATTTTTCAATGAAAAATATATTGCTACTTTACTACAGTTTTCAAAAGCTTTGATATCTGCTTTCAGTGGTCTCAGAAACGTTTTTCCTCTGGAAGATTCACTAAAATGGAAGGAAGGATGGCATTTTTTTTTTTTATTTTATCCAAAAAATATGGGGGAAATTACCTCTCTAAAGATAAAAGTGACTCTCTCTCTCTCCTTCAGTGAGAAAAAGAGTTAAATTTCAGCTTGGATCAATCTACGCCTTCAAGTCTATAGGACGAAGTGGGGGGGGGGGGGTTAAGGATGCTTGAGCTAATCCCATCCCAGTAATGACGTCACCGACTCACAACGGTACAGGAGCCTTTTAGCAGATTTTCACTAAGGGAAAACAGCTATTGAGGGTGTACTCATGACGCGATTTTCGAAAAACATCCTCCTGAAATGACCATTGCTCCTATTTAGAAGATGGCGAAAATAAGGACCGTTTAAAGTCATATATATATATATATATATATATATATATATATATATATATATATATATATATATATATATATATATATATATATATATATATATATATATATATATATAAAATAATAATAATAAAGTATGTTTATTTTGAAATTTGAAATAATTTACAAGTTAAATATACAATTAAATTATCAAGTAAGTAAATTATTAATCAGCATGATTGATTATTGCTATATAGACATATAAACATAACATTAACCTAATATTGCAATATTCTAAATAAGACAAATAATCTTTTATAAGAATTCTATCTTTAAAAATCAACAAATGATAAACTAATTATTAATATTTATTTACAGATAAAAGAAAGAAATAATAAATAGAAAAACTTATCCATTATACTCAGCTACTAGTAACTTTCTATATCTCTGTGCAACACATAGATATTTATAAAGGGCCTGTCAATCTTTGCCATTCAAAAACAAAATAAATTCATTTTGGCTAAATTTTGATGAGCCAAGGAACTGTTTTCTAAATTCACTAAGCACTGGGCATACTGCTAAAAAATCATATGTATTTTCTAATTCATTCATATTACATAAGGAGCATATCCATAGCTTTCAGTTCTACATACTGAATAATTCAGATTTAACATTTCCCCCTATATATATAGTTATCTTTTACTGATCTTGCGTTTGCATTTTTTATATTATCGTACCAAAAAATACATTTAAGCGTTTCATGTAAAACTTATCATCAAGTTTTTTAACGACCGAAATCGATCAGGTAGGGAGGAATTGAAAATGTTTCCGTAGTTCGATAGAAAATTTTACAGAACTAATCTTCTTAAACTATTGATGTTCTACCCTTTTTTTTTTTTGTTAACTCACATAGTATTAAGTGATTTATTCATATCTTCTTGTTTTCAGCCTTCAGTAAAACCTCATTTCTACTCATCTCACGTTAACAACAAGCTAATATATCATGACACTTCGTAATCTATGCTTAAATTCCGAATATTGTTTTCAACACATCTTCAATAAATAAGATACATCCAAATAGCGTATATCTTCATTTGTATACGTAAAAACAAAGTACTTTCTGTATTTCACCAGAACATCCTCAGTACTGCAAGACCTACGGCTGAACAACTACACAGAGGAAAATATTCCTGTGGACTAGGTATTATTCGTCTCATTAATAACAATAATAATAATTGAATAGTATTTTGAATTTAAATTTCCGCCAATGTCTAGACTCTCGTAATATGCTTGTGTTTTATAACAATCCATGTCCTGAGTATTTATTTATTGAATTGATCATCAAATAAATTCTCATTGTTCAGACGTGAATCGAAACCCAACTCAAGCTTTCCAAGTGTATTTATTTATTTAGGAGCACCCGCGACTAGGGTTTTGCTGAAACGTCAACTAATCAAAACAAAAAACAAAAATAACTACTAAATAAACCGTATAAATAATAAAAATTAAACAATACAAATAAACATAAAACAGAAGTAATAACCACCATAAAAAACATTAAACACAATAATTAAACATTAAACACAAGTAATAAAAACAATAAATAATTATTAAACGAAAGTAATAATGACAACAAATAAACATTAAACACAAGTAATAAAGGCAACAAATAAACATTAAACAAAATTAATAAAGGCAACAAATAAACAATGAACACAAGTAATAAAAACAATAAATAATTATTAAACAAAAGTAATAATGACAACAAATAAACATTAAACACAAATAATTAAGACAACAAATGAACAATAAACACCAGTAATAAAGTAATAAATAAAGTAGTAAGTAAGCAATAATGACAACAAATAACATTATAAACAATAATAACAACAATAAACAATAATTTACAAAATCAAAGAATATTGCAAGATATATTAACAGTTCAATATAATTATAATAATAAAATCAACATTAATTAATGTGATTAAACCTAATGCTAAAAATATAATAAAAAATATATTAAAATTTTGGTTAAAATAATCAAAGTAATTAATAAAGTTCTGAGCGGCCAATTGCGATTCGAGAATTATTTCTAAACAGTTTTTGATGAGGTTATTTTATTATTAGGTGAAATGTATTTATTTCCATTAAATATTCAAATTACATAATAGGCTCCGCCAAATATGATTTTTCCTATGAACATCTACCAATTCTTACATTAAATTCTTTAATAGTATTTATGCATACGCTGCATGTAATTATAATACATTCGTTATAAAATTAGCTCAAATTCCAGGAACACATTTTACAAAGTCAATAAATTTAATAATTATATATAATAAATTTATTTCATCTTTTCACCAGTTTAAATATATGACATACATTTTTCTTAATTAATTGTCATGAAAATTTATTAACGTGTGACATATTTTATAAATGATGAGAAATATATCCCATTATAAATTATTTTGTGACCGATTTTTATGACAAATACTGTTTTATTTAATAATTGAACATTTTGGTACAGTCTTCTGTAAAAGAACGTCCTTCAAATATGAAGTTCTTTAATTTATTTTTGGACAAAGAATATTTTTTAATAGATTTGACGCCTTCAGACAGAGAGTGTTTAAGAGCTTTACTCCCGAAAATGCTAGGTTTTTCTTGAAATATGTATTTATGGTTGTGGTTGAAGCATATTTTGTCATCTTGTTGGTTTTATGCTATACCATGTTTATATAAAACAAGTTCCTGTTTTGTTTCAAAAGCAATATTGTTTGCTTCATATAGATTGGGCGATACCTCCTTTTATTTGCTAATCGATATCGGGGACTATAAATTGTACCTACAGAAAGTTCTATAATTTCAACATATTTTAAGTCCCCAAAGCCGCAACTTTGACACTCCGGCTCTGGGTCATTTATATTAGAAGCAATATAGAATACAAAATGGCCACCTCATTTATACAAGCCGTTCTGCTCCCAATCCCTGCTTTATTTTCTGATTTAACTTTCGAGGCATTGGTTTCAGGAAATTGGAAAACTTTTTGGGCTGATGATGTACGAGTTCTGTTTTGTCACTTTATTACATTTCATTACACTGCTCTACTTAATAATCTGCATTTCTATCTATATTGTCACGATTGTTTGTAGTTTATTAGATTGATGAATTTTCTTTTTGAATTTAAACGTGTTAGATTGTATTCATAAACCCATTTCTTATTAAAATTTTTTCTTACTGAAATCTGAGTTTTCTTTTTAGAATTCCTCATTCGCCTACTGCTGTTATATCAATTTATACTAACATACAGTGTAAAATAATTTTGGTCCTTAATGCAAACTTTTACCTACAGGTAAACATTATAGGTATTTAAGTAA
Source organism: Riptortus pedestris (assembly GCA_019009955.1). Taxonomy (NCBI): domain Eukaryota; kingdom Metazoa; phylum Arthropoda; class Insecta; order Hemiptera; family Alydidae; genus Riptortus; species Riptortus pedestris. The sequence continues at coordinate 132,730,244 of CM032229.1, read as the reverse complement.
ATATTGTGCGAATCACAGATGTGAAAATCAACCCTCTTATGTGTAGAATATTCTATAAAGGACCTAACATAAATTGGAGATTGAAAATGTGTTTGCAGTTGCATTTATTAATTAATGGTGGACTTGCTAGATGCTTAGTTTAATTTGATAAGGCCCTCCACCAATAATGTTGGAGCTGAGGTTAGCCATCAGAGTTAAAGCGTTGGTCTTAATCTCACTTAGTAGAGTAGTGAGTTCGATTCCAACCTGGGCATTAAGAATTAATTTAGGAACTCATTAAATATAATCCTTAGTCCCACCCTGGCTATAAAACATTGATAACCTGTGCATAACCTCTTCTAATTAACCATACTAGCACAAAGTGGTTGTTAATAAATAACATAAAATAACCAAAAATGTTTGATAAATCCACTATAAGCAATCAAAAAGTCCGTCATGCAGGGGCAATAAAGTACAAATAACTTTAAAATATGAGTTATGAAAAAAATTGTATGGAACTACAATTGTAGAGCATTAGTACATTAAAAAGATTGGTTCTATTAGCTCTTTCGTTACTACCCCTAATGATGGAGATATTTCGAATCCCCCTTCCTCACCCCCCCCCCATGTTTCTGGTCCGATTCGAGCCATTAGCGAATATCATCTTTAGTATTGAATGAAACGGCTGCATATCTAGTATGCTATTGATAAGAAATAATAGTTACTTATTATACAAGTGACGAAAGTAGATTATTTTACAACTCGAGTGAAACGTTTACCCACGCGAGCGAAGCGAGTGTGGTAATTTCACGGGAGTTGTAAATTCTACTTTCGTCACGAGTGTAATAATAAATTTTTTCTGTAATCGTGTAATACATGATCAGATCTAACCAGAATATGAACAAAATTAGGATGTTGTGAAGATTATGGTTGTTGGTAGGTTATAAGCATGGTTGTGAAAGGTTATAAGCATAGTTATAAAACAACTAGTGATGATTGTGAAGTAGTGCAGTTATGTATAAACAAGGAAGGTAATTATTATTATATTTAAATTTTAAAATATATTGATTATTTCCACCAATAATTCATTCACATTTCAATTTATTTTGTTAAAATAAATTCTTACAATGTTAAGAAACACTTAAAAGCATTTAATGTCCAACTTCAAATTATTTTTTAATTTATACTTATTACAAATTAAGAAGGCAATTCACTATCTTTACTCTATTGCAAAATGTTTCACTTTCTTCACTCATTTCAGTTTAGTAATGTTACCATTATTCAAGGATTACAGAAAAATACAATTTTAATAGATGTCGTCATCTCACAATGTTTTTGCAAGTATTTCATCTAGTAAAGATCTGTTGAAAGAAATATTTGGTATTTAGACTTGGTATAGGACTTTTTACCTAATGTTGAAAATTAAAGAAACTCAAATACCTCTGTTAATATTCGTGTTGTCTAAGAACAACATTTTTAGTAAGTTGCAATTGCAACAATATCGTTTATACACAAATTTTCCATTCAACTACGGAAATATTTTAAATTGTTGATTTTCCTCTTTCTAAACCCCCTCCTTCCTGACCGATTTCGGTAACGATATATATTACACACACACACACACACACACACACACACACACACACACACACACACATATAGATATATATATATATATATATATATATATATATAATTTTGAATGAACCTCATTTGGCATACAAGGACATTTGAGAGCGTTTTTGGAAAATCATGTCATGCCTATTTCATTAGTTGATTTCCTTTAAGGGGAAAATGCTGGCTGGTTCTTTCATTAAGTCTATATTATCATTGGTTATGTCATCCTTTGAAAGCACTAATGAACTGTTTATAGTTGGGAGTGTTATTAAATAAATGTACATCAGTTTTCATTAAGTTTAATGTTTGTTTAGGGTTTGTATTATAACGTTATTTACGTTTCTGGACTTGGAAAATTAAATCTCCCAACCCCCTCCCCTCTTCTGTTCTCTCTCTAAGCAAACACAATTCCGTGGAAATATTGTTATTTTGGAGTTATTTCTGGATCTGTCGCTGACTGTATTCTGGGAAATCTCCCTAAAGCTGTACTCCCACATTCTCCCACTCCATCCCAACACATCTAATATGTGCTTGGCCGACACAGGTAGGATTGGTGCGGAGGTGGATTCAGCATTTCCACTCCAGCGATTCCCACACATATTCCAAGGGTCTAGAGACACTTCGCGGAATTAGAACGATTTCTTGGGATTTGGAGGAACGTGTATTTGCCATATTTGGTCATAGAGAGGGATATTCTCTCTACATACATCTAATCCATTTAATACGATAAGTCACTAGATAAATAGAAAGGTAGCTTATTGTCGCATGTTTGCATACATTTAGATACAACCCATTTTAAGTTATTAAAGTTGCTAATATAACATGACAAATTAAAAATATGCATCGAAATAAAATTAATATTATGTATATAATACTAATTATATACATGAACATAAATAATATAAATATTAATGCAAGTAATTAAAAAAACTAAATCCAATAAATATATATATATATATATATATATATATATATATATATATATATGTAATAGATTAAATAAAACTGTTTTAATGTTTAAATAAAAATGATTAGTCAAATTAGCATAATTCTTTTCTTAGTGTTATTACTAATAGAATAATAATAATGATTTCCTCTGGCAGACGTTTTGCCCTCTTGGGAATTAAAAAATCTTTATAACCATAAATCTCCACTGGGGAATGTAAAAACTCATATAATAACCAGCCTTAAACCAAGTGGTAATTTGTCAACAATATGTACTCATTAACTAGGTAAGAACCTACCCTAGATTTAGGGTAATATGGACTGGGAGGCATCATTTTATAGCATTGTTAATGACCGGGTGGACGAAACCTCTGCTAATGGAAAAAGATTATGAGTATTGCTTAGTTTATGACCTTAAGTCCCTGTGTTTGTCTGCAAACGTAAATTGGCCACAGTAAGGAATATGTGCAATTATAATAATAATAAAAATCTTTGTTTTTTTTATACTGTTTTTTTTTGACAAACTTTTGATAAGAAATTTGAAAACATCAATCGCTTTATTCGCTTGAACATTACTTGAATGATGATGTTACTATTTAGCGTACACTACAACAAATGTATGTCTATGAATATTGTTGTATATTTTAAGACATTTCATGAGTAAAAACTGTAAACACTTAGGCCCAGTTGTTCTATTTACATTTCTGTTATTGCTCATGTGGTCAAAATTTGCTTGATCGTTATCAAAATTGATATTAAAATTTTTCTAGTAAAATTAAAGATCATATGTGCTTAGGCTTAAAATCAAAAGTCCGTCACGCAGGAGCTGCGTAAACTAAGCAGATTTCCCACGTGAGGTTTTACAATAGGGAAATCTACAGAATAAATGTATAGAACAATATTTATAGTAAATTTAATTTGCAATAAGATTTATTCTATACAATGTTTCGATCCGACGCATAATAACGGAGACATTTTGAATTTTCAAAAATCCCTCCTCTAAACCAAGGGGGGTTTCAGACCCACTGGTCCGATTTCAGCCATTAACGAACTTGATCTTCCTTTTTACATAAAACGATTAAATTCCGAGTTTGGTAAAGATCAAACAAGAATTGCGACCGCTAGAGCGTTAACAGACAAATATATATATATATATATATATATATATATATATATATATATATATATATAATTTTGAACGGACCTCATTTTCGTCATCTCCTGGGTAGGATCGATGGACATTTGAAGAAATTTTTCGAAACTCGCATCATGAGTACGACCTCAATAGCTGATTTCCCCTAAGGGAAATCTGCTAAAAGGGAAATGAGAAATGTAAAATATTGGTGAAGATTCAAAACTACCCTTGTTATAGAGATTATTAACAGAAGTATTTCTATTTTTGCATTTCTGAAACCAGTGAATTCCCTGTCTTGATGAAATGGTTTCTCAAAGGCAATTGTAAATAAAAAAAATCATGCCCTGCTTTTATTTCTAGTCTTGTTTATGTTAGGTTATTACTAAATGAAGATGGCGTGATCAGAACTGCATGGGAAACTCACTTATTTCTGGCTCTACTCTGGTTTATGTACTCTTCGCTATAAGCCCATCCCGTTGAAACCTACTTCATCCTACGCAAACTCTTTGTCCACCCCTCTTATTCATTCATTTTCAATTTACAAGGGGGTGAGCCTCTTGTGTTCCCTCCCCCGGCGAATACTGCGTGTGTACACACTCCAAACAGGGTGGTGACCAAGAAAGGGACTTGCGACAAGAAATTAAGGGATGAAAAATTTAAAGTGTGTTTTTCTGATGAAAAAGGCCTCGCATCCAACAATCAGCACCATAGAGCAGCTAACAATGAGTGGCTTTCTATTGGAAATTAACTTTTAATACGTATATGTTTACAGTATGGAAACATGTGTCACGGACAGTAGTAACAGACACACACTCACGGGACGTCCTGGGCCAGAATCGTATAACCTCAGACGCCGATTTTACTCCTCCTTTGTTACAAATAAAATCTTATATAGCCTATGGTCTAATTTTTAAAGATTTTGTAGATTATTATTATTATTTATTAACGTCCACTTTTTGCAACTTAGGCTAATCGGGACGGGTTATCTACAGGTTACCACCCTTTTCTAGCCAGGGTGGGATTTTAGGATGTTATTTAATGAATTAGCCATGCGAGTTAAAGCGTTGACCTTTATCTCACTTGGTAAACCTAGAGTGGCGAGTTCGATTCTTGCCTGGGCAAAGGAAATTATTTAGTGACGAAATTCATTAAATAACGTCCTAAAATCCCACCCTGGCTAGAAAAGGGTGGTAACCTGTAGATAACCCGCCCCGATTAGCCTAAGTTGCAAAAAGTGGACGTTAATAAATAATAATAATAATATATGGATTTTTTTTTACGTATTTCCTCTACATAGTAACCCTATGTAGAGGGACTTTATTTTTCTGCACATCCCATGCATATTTGCATTGTATGTACATTTTGTCAAAAAGTTAACAATTTTTTATATACCTATATACATACATATATATATATATATACATATATATATATATATATATATATATATATATATATATATATTAAAAATTAAATAAGATTATGAAAATTAAACTTGACAAAATAAAACAATAAACATTAAATAGAACAATTCAGTAATACAATTAAATAACCAATAAAAAAATACATAATATTAATTTGGACTGATAGGCCATGTGGAAATATGAGTCTTTAACTGTCTTCGTATGTCTTGTCTCAGTCTACATTCATAAATCAGGTGGGTGAATGTCTGGCTGCCCCATTTACAAGTATTTGAGTCAGTAAGTTTGAATCTGTATAATTAAGAGTTTGTATTTCCGTGTCCAGTTAGTATTTGTGTTAGTTAAAATGTGTGTTGGAATAGCGAGATTATTGTATGGATTATTTAGCTTATTATGGACGAGTAAAAAGGACTAATAAACTTTAAAAACTCTTTATCTGCGAGTCCGTTAAAAATATGATGGTGTTATATGCATTTATCAACATCAAAAATGACGTGTAGGAATCGGCACCTTTAGCTACTAGGTTTTTATGCAGGACTATATATATATACACACACACACTCACACACACACACACACATACAAATATTCTCCCTCGCCCTCTCTCTCGCCGTTTAAGAACCCCATACAAGTCTTCTATATTCTAAGAATTCGCTAGATCTCACGCCCTAACTCTGTTCATTGGGTACACTTTCATGAAATTAAATAGCTACTTGGCTTAGGCTTCAAATCTATTGTCAATTCTATCTATCTACTACATCAGAGAAAAGGTTTGCACAAGTTGCTATACAACACCTACTCTTTGTGCTGGCGAGATTCCATCTCTGAGGACAATGTCTAGGAGGTGTTTATCGGTATTAGAATCAGCGGGTACGAGATTCAACTAGAACCAAACTACTTATATCAGCTGGCTTTATTTTCCCTGATGGTCTTGCTTAGCTAGCAAATACTCTCCTATTGTACTCTCCTATAGATCTTAATTAAGAAAAATAGGCGAGCAGTATACAGCATAATCCCGCAAAAAAAAACAAACACACACACATAACATACATACATATATATATATATATATATATATATATATATATATATATATGTTTACAATATAATAATGGTTACATATACAAATAAGTAATTTTACTCGTATATTGAATGTTGGTTTATTATCAAGTGATATTTGTTAAATCCTATATCTTATTATTATTAATTTTTTTTTATTTTTTCCTTAATGAAGTAACTCTCCAGAGAGGATATTCACTTTCTACATGGCTCGTAAAATATAAGTCCATCCCATGTATTTTTTTTAAAATTTTGATAATTTTATACAAAAGTATGTTCAACTTTGTCTAAATTAATCTCTCTCTCTCTCTCTCTCTCTCTCTCTATATATATATATATATATATATATATATATATATATATATATATAAAATAAATGAAAATAATAAAAGTAATTAAAGGAATATAAATACATTCAATTAATAATAATAACACATTTAAATACAGAACTCATATTAGGTTTCAGATAAATACCAAAAAATAAAGAAATAAATGATGAAAATAAGAATTAAAAAGGAGAAAAAATGTTCAAATCAAAACAAAATAAGGCAATTATATATATATGTATACAAAATTGGATAATTTTGTAGTAAGTGTTCCAGTTTCCCAATATTTTATAAATGTTCTCATCTTATTTTCGAAGTGCTTTATTGGATTTCTGAAATGAAACTCGTTCACCAACAGGCCAATGCCTTACTTTGTTTTTCACTGCCTGCTTGTAATATGTGTCTTTCGACTGTCATAAGTTTGCAGTCGTTTATTAAATGTTGGTACGTATGTTCGGGACTGAAGACAAAGAGACATAATGGATTGGTAGTTTGAATATATGTAAGTATGAATTAATACACGCACACACATAGCCACATATATATATATATAGATATATATATATATATATATATATATATATATATATATATATGAAGGTCTGTTGACAAAAAGTTGATACTTATATCAATGAAATTAAATAACTTCTTTTAATATTTTTTTTTTTATTATGAAAGATTCCCTTATATATAAATGTTAATTTCTATTAATGTAAGTATTTATATTTTTAAAGGCTAATGACTCATGGAGTGGAGCCGTATTAAATAAAGCTATAGTTTTATTTAATTTTACTCAAATTTCAAAGTTGAAAATAAATTTCTAAGTTATCATTTTGGGTTATTTTTATTAACTGTATGATGAATGGAATTGGTAGAAATAGCTCTTGCTGAGTCTATCATCTTGAAAGCATAACTTTCCAAGTGCTCAATAACTTGTCTGAACAAGCACAATCAACTTTTCCACTTGACGCAATATTGGGTTGTTTTTTCTTCTTCTTGGGCCCCTCCCTACCTCTTCTCTATTGAATGCCCACTATGATTATCCTATACATTTCTCGACTTGGAAATTTCTAAATGGACGATTATTTATTATATTCTTCTTCTCCAAACCGCTCACTATTGTACCTGATAGTTTGAATGCCGGGGTCTGAATCACTTCCACCTTTCCGGAAAAACCGTGACGATTTATAGCCTGAAGGAGGTTTCCGTAGAGCTACAGAAAATTAGCTCAGAGTAGATTGACGAGAAGACCGCTGGACCAGAAAGCCGGTTTGGGGCAGAACATTTTTACTTGTTTATTTGGGTTTTAAATACATTTCACAAAATAGAAAAATAAAATACTAATAACAACAACATAATTCACCTAACCTATAACACTTTATAAAATACACAATTAATAAGGGGGTCCCTAACCCCTTGGATGTCCATAAAGGACATTATAAAAAAAGGTGCTAGCGCCCAAAAAAAAAAGTCCGTCACGCAGGCGCTGCGTAAACTAAACAGATTTCCCACGTGAAGTTTTACAATAGAGAAATCTGCCTAATAACAACTGTAGTAGTAAGAAACCTCTAAACCTAAAACATTATTTAGGGCGTAATAACCCAGTAGTTTCTAGCCCCAAATAACAGTTAACCTAACCTCTAAACCTATTCACGAGGGACGAATAGTTATGGAAACGGCCACCAGAGCTCTCGGCGGAAAGTCCGACATAGGCTACTGATGACCACACGCAGAATACAAATGCAAATATCTCGGTTAGTATTCAAGATACAGAATAAATGTATAGAACAATATTTATAGTAAATTTAATTTGCAATAAGATTTATTCTATACAATTTTTCGATCCGACGCATAATAAAGGAGATATTTTGAATTTTCAAAAATCCCCCCCTCTAAACCCCCCCTCCCACTGGTCCGATTTCAGCCGTTAACGAACTTGATCTTCCTTTTTACATAAAACGATTAAATTCCGAGTTTGGTAACGATCAAACAAAAATTGCGACCGCTAGAGCGTTAACAGACATATATATATATATATATATATATATATATATATATATATATATATATATAATTTTGAACGGACCTCATTTTCGTCATCTCCTGGGTAGGATCGATGGACATTTGAAGAAATTTTTCAAAACTCGCATCATGAGTACGACCTCAATAGCTGATTTCCCTTAAGGGAAATCTGCTAAGAGTTCTTTGCCTTAACCTAACACGTATCTCTAACAAAAAAAAACATATAAAGAAAATAAATAAAACAGAAGAGAACAACAACAAAAAAAAAGCCTCAAACATAGTTGTTTAAAAATAATACATCATGACCATAAATATACTCATAAAAATAAAAAAAAAATATAAAAACAAAAGACAAAACATTACTCCTAGAAATACAACATACTTAAAACTAAAACTACCAACAGAAAAATATAATATATATAAAAAACCTCTTAATAATAAAATAAAAGAAAACAACATAACATACTTAAATAAATAAATAACAATCAATGATTTCTATGCCGAAGCGTCGCTCCAAAGTTCGTCCTGAAATGAGCACACCATAGATTTGGGACACTTCCACCATACTTGCCGAGCCTATCATTCACCTTCTCTTGGTCTGCCAGCGGGGGAATCTACGAAACCACATATATTATATTTTATAAATAAGAACATCTTCATCCATATTTTTGAGGTTATATTCATGAGACGATTTTCAATACATTTCGTCAAATATCCATCGATCCTACCAAGTAGATGACAAAAGTCCGTTCAAAATTATATATATGTCTGTTACCGTTCTAGCGATCGCAGTTTTATCGTTATAAAACTAGATATATAATCGTTTCATAGTAAAAAGAAAGATCATGTTCGTAATAGTAATAGCTGAAATCGGACCAGAGGGAGGGGAGGGGGTTTAGAGAGGGAGAATTTTGGAAATTCGATTATCTCCGGTATTATGAAAAAAATCGAAAAATTGTATAGAATCTATTTTATTGCAAATGTAATGTTCTATAAATTTTGCTATATACATGTATTCTCTTACTTCAATACTAACCGAGATATTTGCATTTTTTTTAATTTTAAGCCTTCAGTAAACCCCCTCTCCTACTCATGTCATATAAGCAATACTCTCTTATATAATGAAACACTTTATTTCATACTGAAATACCAAATATTGTTCTCATTGATTTTTTTCTTTTTATGATAAATGCAAATGCGAGGCGTTTGTGGGAAATCTGCTTAGTTAACGCAGCGCCTGCGTGATGGACTTTTTGGATGTTGAAGTTGTAATTTCTGGACTTATTATATTATATATGCTGAGGCTCAGATCAGTCTTGTGAGCATTGGGCTTAATCTCACATAGTAAGCCTAGGGTCGTAAGTTCAATTCTCACCAGGGCGACAGGAGTTTATTTATTAACGAACCCATTAAATGAAATCCTTGGACTCGCCCAGGCTAGAAAATGTTGGTGACCTATAGACAAAACAGTCCAAATTAGCATTAGTAGCATAAAGAGGACGTTAATAAATAACAAACAACCAGATGCTAGAAAATCAATTAAGAGCGAAAATAACACATTGGATTTGCTCCTTGAATAAACAACCGATTGCTATTTTTGTTGCATGCGATGTCAATTAATAATACATTTATTATTTAGATATTGCTCCAATTATCACATCCATTATACCAATACGGGCACCAATGTTAGTAAATAAATACGTTACTTCTATTAGAAACATTTATTCGCTCTATTTAATGCGATTATTCTATAAATAGGTCCTTCTTTCTCCTGAAAATGGTCAAATAGTATAACTGAATTACGGAGGCCGAGAATAGAATTCTCCCAGAAAAGTTATTAGATAAAGTTGTTCTGTTGCTTCCCTAATCCTATTTACAAGCTATAAATCGAGTGGAAATTTCTGGGTAAGTCGTTTCAATTTAGCCAAACTTTTCTTTTATTCTATGAGCTGTGAAATCCAAGTAGCTCTCTCCTTTATTTATTTGACTGATCAATCTAACGGGTTATCAGTGGCTTTTGTAACCATTGTTACAATGATCACTGATATTACTTCCAAGTACTAAATTAAGCCCACTTTGATTAGTTTGGGATTGACAAACTCAAAAAAGTACGTAACGCAAGGGCTGGTCAAACCAACTGACCAACACGTGAGAGTGATCTCATTTCACCGCATATTCTGACTGAAAAAAAGTACGTTTTATCACTTAATATTTCAGTTACAAGAAATGCATAGAACAACAATTGTAGTGCATCAATAGTTTCTCAAGATTGGCTCTATTACATTTTACGATCCGACTCATAATGACGGAGATATTTTGAATTTTCGAATACCCTTCTATTCCTGGTTTGATGTCACCCAATAACAAATATGTTCTATAGTGTTGATTGAGACCGTTATCTAACGCGTACAGAATAGATTGAATAAACATTTCCTTCCAGAACGTAAAATATTATTTGATGACATCATCACACAACGAATTTGCATGTATCACGCAAAAAAAAGTCCGTCACGCAGGGGCTGCGTAAACTAAGCAGATTTCCCCTGTGACGTTTTACAATAGAGAAATCTGCATACTGCTAACACAATACCACCGTGATTAAATACAAACAGCAATGAGAAATCTTTCAGTTAATTAAATAAATTCCCAACTGAAACGGCTTCTGAATTTTAAGAATAATTTTTATTTTAATAACTCAAATTTTAGTAGTCCAAAAACTAAAGAAGGGGGGGCGGATGAACAGAACGTATTTGCATAAATCTCACAAAGTAAGGAAGGTAAGGTAAGGTTAGAAACGACAGGTAAGGTTAGAAGAAGCTTCCACCTGAGCCGAGTACTGGCGGAATTGACCGAACTATACCCGACCACAGATTTCATAAAAATGCAAATATCTCGGTTAATATTCAAGATCGTGAATAAATGTAAATAACAATATTTATAGTATATTTAATTTGCAATAAGATTGATTCTGAACAATTTTTCGATCCGACGTATAGTAACGGAGATATTTTGAATTTTCGATAATCCTCCCCTTTAAAGCCCCCCCCCTCCCACTGGTCCGATTTCAGCCGTTAACGAACTTGATCTTTCTTTTTACATAAAACGACTAAATATTGAGTTAGGTACCGATCAAACAAAAATTGCGACCGCTAGAGCGGTAACAGACAAATATATATATATATCTATATATATATATATATATATATATATATATATATATATACAGTTTTGAACGGACTTCATTTTCGTCATCTTCTAGGTAGGATCGATGGACATTTGAAGAAAAATTTCGAAAATTCCGTCATGAGTACAACCTCAATAGCTGATTTCCCTTAAGGGAAATCTGCTAATATACAACAATATTGGGTATTTAATCTTTCAAACCCTTAGAATAAGTTCATGATATAACAGCTTATTGTTAATATTACATCAGTAAGAGTGGGGGTTTATTGAATGCTGAAAGCTAAAAAATCTAAAATTGTAGTCACAAAATTTATAGGTAATTGAAGTTACAAAATATTTACTACCATTTTTCGATCCAGCGTATAATAACGGAGACATTTGGAATTTTCAAAAATGTTTAATGGTTATAATATGAAGCTTGGATTAATTTATGCTCAATGTAATACCATCAGTTTCACCACATATGTAATACAGGACGTTTCAAAAAGAATAAACCTATTACAAAGTATTATTATCTACAAACTACACACATATTTACGAAGCTCTCAAGTTCGGATTACAGATGTTCAATATGTCCTCCATCATCGTCATGAACAATATACTCAAATTCACCCCATACTCGGGCAAGCAAGTCCGTCCTCACTTAAGTTGTCGGATCCGGTTCTTCAACTCTTTCAGGTTCTGTGGGATTGGTGGGTCAAACGTTGTCTTTAATGAAACCCTACAGGAAGAAGTCACAGGCTGTCAAGTCCGATGATCGTAGAGCCGTGGATGGTTAGGACAAAATAATGCTTTGTAATAGCGTATATTCTTTTTGAAACACTCCGTATATTGGTATATCATGAGTCACTTATTAAAACTCTGAAAGAAAAAGAGAAATGTTAGCGAATTTATGTTAAGAATCCGTCAGAAAAATATAAAGACTGACTTAACAGAAGCTCTAAATAATCATTTTCCCCCATAACATTTTAAAAGATGTTCTTCCTTTACAATCATACAGTATTATATGTACATCATGGAATGTTTATTAGGAGAATATGGAAGTAATCAGGTTGAGTTAGCCATTGTTGAAACAAACATAACTTCCCTTAAAGTGTAATTATTAGACTTTTGAGTAAAAACCCGGCGAGAACAAGTGGGGATAAACTGAAAACAAGAAAGTACGAATAACTCGTCTTATATTTAAGTCACGAAAAAAAATATAGAACAACTATTATAGACTATCAATAATGTTACATAATATCTTTCGGTCATATTCATAACAACACAGATATTTTGAATTTCCGAATTGCCTCTCCCCTCTATACCCACCACCATTCCTAGGCAGATTTCATCCATTAACGAATATAATCATTATATTTGAGTGAACGAATGATTGAGTATGCTTATCGAAATATTAAGGAGTTGGAACTACAAACTTAGACAAGCTAGTTCTTTTCCACGATTCTTGGAGGAGATGTGTTCTAGCTTGGAGTGAAAAGGTTAAGCCCCTTCCTGGCGGAAGGTTCCTTATTTATAAAGGACGAGAGGTGGTAAGTAGATTTAGCAGGTGACCGACGGCCGAGCCTAACTTCATAAGTCAAGTCCTGAACAAACAGCGATAACGCTGTGAGAGGACTTGCGTTCATTATCAAAGACTTTATTCTAAGTCTCCTTGCTCTTGATCCATCATATGATAAGCGATATTTTTTTATTCTATTTTATTTTTTTTATCCTTTCTTTAATTAAAATATCCCCTTTAATAGAATTAAGAATAAAGGAGAAAGAAAATTTTCCTCCGCGCTTAGCCTGGCCGTGTGCTTTATGGCTTTGGTTCTAATTAACTTGGAAGACGTGGTGGTACAATTCCAGCTTGGAAAATAAGAATTTATTTTGCGACGGCCTCTTCCCGTCTTTTCATAAACAACCACTTATCTAAAAAGTCCGACAGGGCCTGCAAAAACTAAGCCGATTTCCCACATGTTGGTATGACAAACTTTTGATCTCTTCACGCCATTCATATAATTTCTATTTCCAAGGAAACATCCGATGAATAGAACTAGAGGTTAAATGAATGCTGAGAAGAATAACGAAGTCTTAATAATTCGCTTAAAATTTTAGTTACGAAAAAGTTTATAGAACAACAATTGCAGAGCATCAATATTTTTACAAGGTTGGTTCCATAACATTATACGATCCGAGTCACTATAAAGGAGATATTTTAAATTGCCGAATCCCTTTGTGTCTATAGCCCCACTATTCCTAATCCAATTTCAACCATTAGTGAATATGATCTTCAGTCTTCAATGAAACGGATCACAAAATAATCCTGCCATATTCATCAATAACGCAAATTCCCTGAAACTTGAACAACAAAAGTGTTGCCATTCATTTTATCCCAAATATAAGCAGTTGACGAATTATTGAGTAGATCTGCTGTTATTCAGAAATGAATTGATATAATCATGGCTTACTCTCAAAATATAAATATTGAGTAATCAAAATTACTAAATAATTCATTTATTGCATCAAATTAGTCATAAGATTTTTGCTCGTTTGGAATGCCTATCGAACGAACAATGACCAATTTATTATCGTTCATGGAATCAAATAAATATAATTTCCAGAAAAAATAAAACGATTCACATCTGGAGAAAGCATATGATAAAAGTTTGTTCAGAAATTCTTTATTCTAAACACAATTCGTCCTTTGCATTTTTTCGTAAAACCAATGCGAACAAAGATATTGTTGGATATGTATTTTTACTTCGAAATAAACCCCTCCCCCATCCTAGCGACAAATTCGAATCCTCATATAGCCTATGTTGTACTTTGGGATAAATAACTCCCAAATATAAAAATTCATAAAAGTTGTGCCATCCTTTTTTGAGTAATGGAGTAACCAACGGGCGGACAGACAGATAGACAAGATTTTCAATTTTGATTCTATTGTTCTTAGAAAGGTCTGAAACATAAAAAAAATAGATCTCTCCCTCTCCCCGAATTTAAATAGAAAATCCGACAAGCCTTAGTTTTGTATTTATATAGATACGATGAATAAGCCAAATTATTGCCATTACATAAACTGATATCTAAAGGTTAATTAGGAATTTATTTTAGCTCTTTGTAAGGTTACATGTGCATTCTGTGGGGACACACAGAAGGGAATAAGCAGAAAGGAAAATAGAGTAGGTGTGGGCGAGTTCATGTTATATTTTATTTTCCCCTATTTTCCCTCAGGTATATAACTAAATTTAATTACATTTGAATATTTTCCAAATGTATAATATTGTTTATGTAGTGTTTTAGTATTATTACTATTTTTCTTTTGGTGCCTTATTAAAGGAAAAGTTTTAAATTAAAACTGGTCTTGATGGAAAATGTATTAGGGAATCCGTTCTCACTTCATTTTTGGAATTATATATTGTTTGTTGTATTCCCCGTTGTTGAAAATAATATGATTTCCTGTCAAAACCTAACTTCGTTTTGACGTTAAGTAATATCATTCGATTCTGCGATTCGTAATACTGCGATTCTATGATCTGTCATGTACCAATATGACGTGTCAAATAACTCTCGATATTACATATAAAAAGAACAAGAAACAAGTATAGTAAATATTGTTTTCATCGACCTCAAAAAGATTCTTTATCAGAAAAAATAAAAAGGTGTTAAAATCAGATCCAAATATGGTGTTAAAAAAATAAAGTCCGTCACTCAGGGGCTGCGTAAACTAAGCAGATTTCCCACGTGAAGTTATACAGTAGAGAAATCTCCATTCGAGAGCCGAACAGTTACAGCAAATGGCCGAACAAGCTTTTGGCGGGAAATTCCGTCATTCGTTATCGGCCCACAATTAATAAACATGCAAATATCTCGGTTAGTATTCAAGATAAAGAATAAATGTATAGAACAATATTTATAGTAAATTTAACTTACAATAAGATTGGCTCTAGACAATTTTTTGATCCAACGTATGGTAACGTAGATATTTCAAACTTTCGAAAATCCACCCTCTAAACCCCCCCTTACACTGGTCCGATTTTAGCCATTAACGA
Source organism: Riptortus pedestris (assembly GCA_019009955.1). Lineage (NCBI taxonomy): Eukaryota > Metazoa > Arthropoda > Insecta > Hemiptera > Alydidae > Riptortus > Riptortus pedestris. The sequence continues at coordinate 132,714,520 of CM032229.1, read as the reverse complement.
ACTTGATCTGTCTTTTTGCAACAATCAAACAAAAATTGCGACCACTACAGCGTTAAAAGACACATTATATATATATATATATATATATATATATATATATATATATATATATATATATATATATAATTTTGAACGGACCTCATTATCGTCATGTCCTGGGTAGGGTCGATGGACATTTGAAGACATTTTTCGAAAATCGCGTCATGAGTACGACCTCAATAGCTGATTTCCCCTAAGGGAAATCTGCTAAAAGCAAAGTAGGATTGAGTCTTGTATAGAATTCTTTTTGAAGAATTCCTTACCAAAAGTGGAGCCTTTCCCATCATCTTGAAACCTAGTTTTGTAGTACTAATATATAAGTCTGGAGAAGTAATAAATGTTCCGAATTTCAAAAACCTGATTGCGCTCAATCAAAGAATACGACCTCAATAGCTGATTTCTCTTAAGGGAAATCTGCTAAAACGCAAAGTTACGTCTAACAACTTTTAATGCTGAACTCTCAAAAGAATTGGATATGGATGATTGCTTGCAAAATAAACGCCCGTGACTGACCTCTGGACTACAAAACAAGATTTCTATGTTTCGGGTTAAAGAAATTAAGAAACGTTCTTCACACAGGGACTACGTAAAATAAACAAATTTCCTACGTGCTGGTTTGACACAGTAGTAGTCCCATCACTCCTTATATTCTTTACTTGTTTATTTGGGTTTTAAATACAGTTCACAAAATAGAAAAATAAAATACTAATAATAACAACATAATTCACCTAACCTATAACACTTTATAAAATACACAATTCCCTAACTTATAGCTGATTGGTACTTAATGAATATGAATTTTAATGATTAATTGCTCCCGACAATTATTTTTGACTTTAATATTTCATTGAGATGCTCTTATTAATATCAAATTAATAGTGAATGCCTTGCCATTCGCTGTCGACATGTACATATTTCACAGCCACGTATAAATTTTCAACTAAAGCCATTAAGCGCTCCTGCCCCTTCAATGAAGATTAATAGAAAATAATTTACGGACGGGGGGGGCTAAATTAAATCTGTTTGACATCTCCCAATACCGCGCGTTGCCGGGAACTCTGAACCAAATGAGTAATCAACTTTGCTGTTAGTTCTGATTGAGTTGCCAGCTAATCTGCTGGGCAACACGACATGCTTCTACTGGACAGGGCACGTCTCCAAGTTTGGAATGTCCACTAAAAGATATTAACTTATTAGGGTCAAACAGTACTGATTTATAGCTGGGCGATGTAAATTTAATAATCTCTCCCTCGTCCGAGCACTAACTTTACTAACTACATTTTATAAATAACTTACGGCATTTATGCTTCCATTTTGCTAACAGCTGGCTCTTATTTAATTGAATTATAATATGGGGTTAATTTAAAGGGGTGAGAGAACAGAAGTAATATAGAAAATTAAAGAAGGGTTTATTATCTCGAAAATATCAGAGAGCTTGTAAAGTATATGGGGCAAATATTGAAGTAAATAAATGGTTCACCTGAACGCAGTTAGTGAAGAAAAAAAGGCGCTGACGCAATGGCTGCATAACCTAAGCAGATTTCTAAGGCCCTGGAATGACACCCTAATCTCATGTTTCCATTAACAAGGACCTTATGAAAACGGAAAATGGGACCTAGTTGCATAGTTACTCAGAGTGAACATAGGATCAGTGTAAGTGGGGTTTACTGAAGGCAGAAACTCCCTAAAAACAATTAGATAAATTAGTATTTGAAGTAGAAAAATTATAACAGAAGTGACTAATCTTTATCGACAAAACTGCTAGAAAAATGATTGAAAAGATGAGTTATTACCGCTAAAAACGGTGAAAATTTATTGTGTAAGGCGATAATTAGGGATAGAACCATACAACATAATAAGTCGAATGTTATTTAAGAGTGGAAAAAATGGCTGATCAGTATTGTTATTACCATAACCAGTGATGTAAATATTCGCCAATTCTACGCTGAAAAGACGTCCTCCATGTAAACAAAGGATTTCCTTAAATGACTTTCAGATGAGTTCATAGCTTATTCTATTCTCTTTTTCTCCCTTCTTTACGAACCTAGGTAAACAGTAATTAAAATGTCAGCCGGTGATATATATGGACTTACGCAACTCGAGCGGTAATTTTTTGAACATCACCGTAACAAATTACATTTTTGTATTTAAGAAAACGAAATAAAATCTATTAAAAATATATGAATAAAATCAAAATGTTTCATGGATAATTGCTAATAATAAAGCGTGGTTGAAATAATATTGAAATAGAAATAATAAAACGGATATGAAGATGAAGTACCTAAACTACTTCAGCTCAAGTCTAAAGATTTTAAAAAGGTCAAAAGTCATAGCTTTGGTCAAACAATAGTAGCGGTTTAGAATAAGGTCAAACTACGTTCTGAAGAATTAAGTGTTTTATTCATGTCATCCATTTTCTGTCATAAAGTATACAAGAGTATATTTATTACACTGTCAAAAGTTTGTTCTGTTTCATTTTCACAGTCACATTCTTTTCAATATGTTGGGTGTATCTCAATCTTCATGAGAATGAAAACAATACATTTCGTTTTAAAGATTTATAAACGGAGATTGCCTTTCATTGATTTTCTTGATATCGACTTTCTCAATCCAAAAATAACTCGACAATGGAACCGAAGTAGATCTATTTCTCATTACGGGGTTCCATATTGTCCGATTTCAATTTCGTGTCACTGCCAGTCACCAAAGAGAGGAGTGAGAGAGAGGGAGAGAGAGAGAGAGAGAGAGAGAGAGAGAGAGAGAGAGAGAGAGAGAGAGAGAGACCCTGTTGTTGGTGAGACTTAATCTATAGGCTAAATTGGGCTAGGGGGCGCTGTGAGAGGTTTCTGTATTGGGAGGGAGGTTATTAAATTCCTTCAGGATGTTAATAACACTTTGGAAGGTTATCTACCCGTTGGACATTGACTGGGGGGTTAGCTGAAAGCGGGGAGTGCTTCGCATTGAGCCCTCTTTTGGTAAATTTCTCCGAACCCCAAGTGGGAATGTGAAAAACCCCTGACTTCATTGAGAAAGTACGATCAAATCCTTAATAGGGTGTTTAATTCTTCAAAATCTTTTTCGATTGCGTTTATATAGCATTTATTAATAAACCTCTTTCCTCCATAGCTAATATTTTTAAGATCTTGAAGTCATGTCTGAAAAAGTGAAAGGATACAAAAAATGTATTATTACGTTAATCAGCACAATATTTAATTTATTTTAAAATTAATGTCTAATTGGGAAGGGTAAACTGAGGGGGTTAATTTTTTCCTGGTGGTCAGATCATTAGTGCCTAGATTGTCTGTAAACGAGATCTACAAGATTCAATTTATTTAGTCATCAACAACGAAATTATTCACTAAGCTTCCGTTAATTAACAAACACCATGACACTAGTCCGGCGCCGAACTGTTGAACTAAGTTCCATGTGGCTATTTTAACAATCTATATATTTCAGCGTTCGAATTTTTAAATGGCCTCGATCGGACCTTTGAGAAATGGAGATTGACAGGTGGCTAGGCGACATATAGAAACGTTTATACATCTCTCATTTCTCGACTTCCCAAGTGGTGGTATAAAACTCGCGATCTCATTCCACCACGTATTCTCTATTTATTTATAAAAAATTGTTGAGTAGAAGGGGGTGGGGTTACTGAAGCTAGAAAACCAGAATTAACGAATAACTCTCTTAATACTTGAGTTAGCTGAAAATCCATAGTGTACCAATAGTAGAAAATCAAAATTTAACAATATTGGTTCTATATCATTTTATGATCCGACTCATAATAACGAAGATATTTTGAATTTCCTAACCCCCCTCCCTTTAAACCAACACTTTTCCAGGTCCGACTTCAGCCAATAACAGATATGATCTTTAGTGTTGACTCATGTGGCTAAATGTCGAGTATGCTATAGATCGAATTAACATTTTCGAGTAAAGAACGAAAAATCATAATTGGAAGCGTTTTCACATGACATATACCGTATTTACATGTGTCTCACAAAGTAATAGTTCAATGAAAACCATATTTGGTATTCAACCTTGAAATGAAGTGGTTCATGGTATAACAGCTTATAGTCAGTATGACATGAGTAGGAGTAGGGGTTTACTGATGGCCAAAAACTAAAATATGGAAATATCTCGGTTAATATTCAATATGGAGAAAATATGTATCAACATTTATCAATATGTAACATTACATTTGCAATAAGATTTATTCTACACTGTTTTTCGATCCAACCCTTAAAAACGGAGATATTTCGAATTTGCGAAATTCTCCCCCTCTAAACCATTACTTCCACTTGTTCGATTTTAGAAGTTAAAGAACTTGATCTTCTTTTACATGTGATCTTCACATAAAATGTATAAATATCGAGTTTGACGATGATCTGACAAATTGCGACCGCTAAAGCGTTAGCAGACAAATATATATGTAAAATTTTGAACGTACCTAATTTTCGTCATCCCCTGGGTAGAATCGAAGGACATTTGACCTCAATAGCTGATTTCCCCTAAGAGAAAACTGCTAATAAAGTTATGTAACCCATCTAGTGGTTCAAGAATTCTACTATCGCAGCTCTGTTCCAAATGCTAAAGTTGTTCCCCAAATTAAGAAAATTTATATAACTAATGTTCAGACTTGTCTTCCGAAAGAAATTAGTTAATGTAATAGGTAATTAATTGCCCTGATGTAAGTACGAAGTGAAACTCCGTAATGAAGGTTTGTTGCGTGCTTCCATTATAGAGGATTTCGAAACATGGGAATCTCTCATTGACAACCTTACTCACTACAAATGAATTTGTGGGAAAAAAAAGTGGCATATTTTATTTCCTTTTATTTTTTCTTAAGATATTGTTGTAATGAGTACTGTCATTACATTGTCTTTCCACCATACTTTATGAAACGCTGTTATTCAGTTGGTCTGCTAATTTATTTATGTGTGTTAACATGAGGCAACTAAAAGTGGATTTTTTATGAAAATTAAGACTAAAGTCCGCCCCGTAGGGGCTGAGTAAACTAAGCAGATTTCCCACGTGAAGTTTTACAATATAGAAATTTCACGAGAGTCATACAGTTACGGAAACGGCAGAACTAAGTTTTGCCGGAAACCCACGACTAGGACCGAAGTTAGCCGATCACATCTCGTCCGTTACCTGCACGCACATAATATAAATGCAAATATCTCGGGTAATATTCAAGATAGATTATAAATGTATACGACAATATTAATAGTAAATTTAATTTGCAATAAGATTGATTCTATACAATTTTTCAATCTGACGTATAGTACGGAGATATTTCGAATTTTCGATAACCCCCCCCTCCCCCTGGTCCGATTTCAGCCATTAACGAGCTTGATCTTTATTTTTATTTAAAACTTTTAAATATCGAGTTTGGTAACGATCAAGCAAAAATTGCGACCGCTAGAGCGCTAACAGAGAAATATATATATATATATATAATTGTGTTGATGTTTTCGACCAGGTTATATTTATATATGGTGTTGTTGTTCTTTTTGGAGTTTTGGTCAATGTTGGTGAAAAAACCTTAGTTTATGCCGATATTTTGAGAATTTTTATTTTCTCTTCTTCAGGGTGAGACTAAAGATACTTAAAAACTACTGCCCGCAGTAAAGTATCTTTAGTTTTACCCTGAAGAAAATAAAATAAAGATTCTTAAGGGAAATCTGCTAAGAGGCGAATCAAATCACCTATCAATTCACACATCAAATTCATTTTCTTTTTTTCAGTTTCTTTATAAAATGGGTTCAATAGTGTCGTATTATTTTATGTGCATACGTGGAGTATAATAATGTCCAAGACTTGCAGTATGGTCTTTTTGTGCATTAGCCAGTAAATGACATTTGAGCGGGTAAGAAGTATTGGAGGGCTAGAGTGTAGGTGGGGGCTAAAGAGCTAGCCTCCAAGAGTGGAGAGCTCCTTTAAAACTCGCTGACCCACCGGCTGACAAAGGGCTGTAATCCAATAACAGAGCTGGCTGTGTGGGGGCAGCTTATCCAATTGGTGGGATGGCCTCCAAAAGGGTAACCCCACCATCCCTCCAACAACGAATTTCATCCTTTTGTCAAGGTCTCGCCCTAATCCTCAGGCTGCCTGTCGCCCGTGCCTTTTTGCCAAGGGACTTCATTCTCTCCCTTTCTTGAATATTATACTATCTCCTAACGGGAGGAAAAGTTGAGGGAAAATCCCTCACGCAGTTGCTGCGTATGATAAGCAGATTTTCCACCCTCTCTCATCTCACACTCTGCCTCATATTCCTCTCGCATTAAATAGTCTAAGATAGCCGAACTTAAAAATTTTATACTTCCCACTGATATTTTTATTAAAACTGTCGGTGGAGACCTTCGTCACTAGGTCAAGTACAGCTGGCAAGCACTTTCGATGCGTTGGCACCATCTTAAAGCCCGTCAATAAGTTGTTCTCTGAGTCAGTACACTGAAAGCACAATGCCAGCTGTACTCGATCATCAGCCAGTGACGACGGTCTCCAACCACAGGTATGACAACAGTATCATTTATACTGGCGGCTCTAACCCTTTATTTGAATTCCCATGATAGAAGTTTTTTGAGGGGGGGGGGAGTCAAGTGGAGGCTACAAAAAAAAAATGCAAGTAAGTAAGTATTCGAGTTCAAGAAAAAAAAATACGAATTTCAACAGTTGTAGAAAACTGTATTTTTCAACAAGATTGGCCGTAAAACATTTTTTCATCCGAGTCATAATTACGGAGATGTTTAGAATTCTTTATTTTTCTATCGCTTTAATTCATTGCCCTCCCAGCCCGATGAAAACATTACGTCTTTGATGTTTTGTGATTTATTGACTTATTAATTACGTAAGACGAGTTAGAGTGAAGTATTGTATCTAAAAAAAATACAATTATTTTGGTTAACGTTCGATTTTAAAAAAAAAAAAAAAAAAAAAAAAAGGCCACATCAACAATTGTAGAACATTATCGATTGAAAAATATAAGTTATATATCATTTTTCGACCAAACCCTTAACAATGATGATAATTGGATTTTTTCCCTATCTAAACTTCCTCTCATTCTGGTTCTATTTTAACCAAAAACAACTTGATTTTTAGTTTTACATAAAACGCACTGAATTGTACGTAATGCGCTTGGTTAATACGAAACGACCAATTATCCGTCAAGAATTAGGCATGAAATTTAAGCTGGGGATAACATTTATCAATACTGTTGCTTTTAGTAAAAATCCCAATTTGAAGTAGAAGGGAGAGGGGCTACGTGAAGGCTGAAAAGAAGAAAACTGATGAAGTTTTGAAAAATAAATTGTATGGAATAACCGTTCTAGAAAATTAAATCCACACTAACATTTTTCTATAGGACTAATAATGTTGAATTGTATCCTCACTCCTACTCTAGTTTCAGACATTAACGAACATCGTCTTTACTATTATATATATTTGGAACTTTTTTGAAATCCGTGTGATGTGTACAACCTCATTAACTGCTTCCCCATGAGCAAAATCTGGGAATAACTGCCTACTATAGCAACTATACTAATGAGACTAAATTCATGGAAAATTTATTAAAATTGGCATATGCGAATTTATTATTTTTTTTTAATATTTCATTTCTAATTTTTATTTTTATTTCAGGTTGGTGGTGAAATTTAGATTATACTTTCCGAGCGTTCTAAAATTGTAAGTAATAAATAAGTTTTCCATTCTGCAAGAGCAATTGGCATGGGTGTATACATTTAGTTTTGTAAGTATACAGAAATTATTTCATTATTTTTTTTAGAGGGCATTTTTATTATTAGCTAATCTCTGCTAACAAGTAGAACTATGTTACAAAAGGAAATGCAGGATGGATATGATAATTCCACACAAATACTTATTTAAATGTAGTGTGTAAAAATATACTTATATAATATATTTAACATAAAAAGATCTATAGATATTATTTCGTGATTTTGTTTTGATCCGCTGGGGTTCAGGTTAGCCATGTGAGTTAAAGCGTTGACCTTAATCTCACATGGTAAACCTAGAGCAGCGAGTTCGAGTCTCGCCTAGGCAATAGGAATTTATTTAGTGACGGAATTCATTAAATTAAATCCTTAGTTCCACCCTGGCTAGGAAAGGGTGGTAACCTGTTGATAACCCGTCCTAATTAGCCTTAGTTGCAAAAAGTCGACGTTAATAAATAATTTAAATTTAATTTGACCCTCTAGGATGTGAAATATATATAAGTATATATGTCGTATATCTTTTTCAAATGAAATAATTTTAAATGAAATGCAACCAAACAATTCGATTATTTCGTTCAATAGGCGCCCTAGGATGCATGACATGTCATGAGCACATCAGATTTTTTCCCATATAAAGAATCATATTCTGTGATTTTGAGGTGATCCTATGATGGGATGTAGCAGAGATATCATTATCAAATGCAACCGATAATTTTGTTTATTTAATTGAGTAGAAGAACAAGGAATTATGATGTCTCCAAATCCGATTTTATGTTACCCTAAAAATATTTGTAAATTTTATTCTTTGATTTTGTGTTGATTCCATGCGTTTTAAAAGAGATTTCGTTTATCTTTTCCAAATAAAATAATTTTAAACGAAGTACAGCAATGTATATAAATTTTAAATATACAGTTCCCACAAAAATTAGTTTATTATTATCGTATTAATGAAATGTAGAAGAATACTTACAAAGGAAAAAATGTTGCGTGTGCATGAGTGAAATAATTTAAATGTGGAAACACAAAGGAAAGTGTTAGAAAAAGGGGGGAGACCGGTGTAATTCCTAAGGGATGAGAATTACAAACAAATTCTTGCCCTGTTGTAGGAGGTGTAGTGCTGAAGGTGGGGTTGTCGAGGGCTTTGAGAAATGCATGGGGGGTTGCCAAAGCCTCTCTCGCATTCCAAACCCCCTTCCAAAGCCCCAATCCTTTATATTTAAACCTCTCACGGGCAACAACAAACCGCAACTCATAGGACCACCTCAGCCGTGCTTAGTTGCTTTCTGCCCTGAATCCGAGCCGACCTATAACAAAAGTTGCTGCGGTCCAAGAGTGTAATATGAGTAGCAGAAGTCTTTGACCACTTCTTACCAGAATCCAAAACAGTATAAGATGAAAACTTAAGTACCAAACCACGGTAGGTCACTTTCGAAGAAGAAGAATTACCCTATTGAAATATTTGAACAGCTATAAATATTTGTAAATGCAAACCTTTACAACTAAAAAGTAAGTCAAGCAGGGGCTAACTATGATATAATAGCTTATTGTTAATATGAAATAAGTAGGATTGGGGGTTTACTGAAGACCGAAAATTAAAAAGTCCGTCACGCAGGGGAAATTAAGCAGATTTCCCTCGTGAAGATTAATAATAGACACCTAAATACTGCTTACGCAACACCACCGTGAATATTAAGTGAATAAATACAAACGGTAATAAGAAATATTTCCCCTCTTGGCGAGAAGCGCCCCAATTCTAAACAAACAGGTCTGCGAATGGCTCACCGGAAAGAAAAACAATAACGGAAACATCAGAATATAACATATTCACTTTAATGAAAAGTATGTCTATATCTAGTACTGTAATTTATAATGAATCAGAATAATTTTTATCTTAATCTATCAAATTTAGTAGTTAAAGATTTTAAGAGGGGGGGGGGTCACAAGAACATACTTGCATCTATCTCGTATGTCCCTGGAAAACAATAATTGGCGTTTAAGCATCGAATAATGTGGTTTATTATATAACAGAGTATTGTTAATGTTACACGGGTAGAGGGGTTTACTCAAGGCTGAAAACTGAAAAATGCAAATATCTCGGTTAATATTCAAGATAGAGAAGAAATGTATATAACAATATTTATAGTACATTTAATTGGCAATAAGATGCATTTTATACACTATTTCGATCCGACTTATAGTAGCGGAGATATTTCGAATTTTCAAAATTCTCCCCCTTTAAACCCTCCCTGTTCCGATTTCAGCTATTAACGAACTTCGTTTTCTTTTTACATGAAACGACTAGATATCGAGTTTGGTAACGATCAAACAAAAATTCCTAGCGGTAATGATTTCAGAATATTATGTTACTAACTAATGCGGTTTTATGTATTTCTTTGTTTGAGCTGTGATAGTGGAGATTTAGAATCCTATTTTACAACTTGTCTTAACCCACACTCCAAGTCAGATGAAAAAAGTACTTCGTGTTTTAGCTTATATTTGACGCTTAGTGTTATACTGTACAATTTCGGTATTTATGTAAATATTACAGCTTTACTGTGTGTGAAATGCAAGACCCGATTAAGTAGGCCTCTTATTTCGTGAGAAATAGATATGGTGATATTATATCGCACATGGTGGTACTGCAGCATGTGGGAAATCTGCTTAGATCACACAGGACAATTTATTGCAATAAACCCCACAATACATCACGTGTTATATCAGATATATAGTCCGAGTATTTAGGAACTTCACAATCATGGTTTAGTGATATATCTGACAAAAAGTTGGAGACCCCACTCCATTTTTTACTAGGTTTAATGGTTCCATCATTGTTCTCAATGAAAACTCTCTCTCCTCTCGTTTAGTTTGCTGAATGAGAATAATAGACAGAGATAAAGGATGAATAAGGTATTCCCCTCTCTATCCAACCCCCCTCCCACACCGATTTGCAACTTCTCAACTCGGTTATCCCAGAGAGCCAATTATTTCGCTACTTCCCTCGCCCCTTCCCTCTCTTCCGAGTTGAATTTGTTACTCTGATCGAATGTTGGGAGTTGATAAATTCATTAATATCCGACGGCAGCCATTGTCGAAATCCCATTTATCCGCTAACTTGGAGCGCCACCTACAGTCCTTCCCTTTAAACCGTTTTGCCCCCTACCACCCTCTCACTTCAGCCTCGTTCCTTAATGGCCGATACATATTTCAATATAATGGTCATGGCTTTACGGGAAGGAAGTCACTCTAGTGGAGTTAGCGATAGGAACTATACCTAATACGGATAATGACAGGACTGTAACGGTTTTGGTATGGATCATTGGAAAATGAAATTGCATTGTAGTTCTGGGCTATGCGCAGAGAAGCTCCACTTTTCCTATTAGAATGCCCATTGAAACAGAACGTTGAGGGCCTTCCCAACAATTTGCGAAACTGCATGGTCCATGAACTTAAAAAAAGTCCGTCACGCAGGAGCTACGTAAACTAAGCAGATTTCCAACGCGCTGGCATATGAAATTCCGTCGCGCAGGAAGTGCGTAAACTAAGCAGATTTCCTATGTCCTCATATAGCACACATTTGATCTCATCTTTCTCTACTTCTATGTAAAAACCAAGGAGTAAAAGTAGCTGGCGGGAGAAGGGTTATTGTGGTAACTCGAAAAAATGCATAGAACAATTGAAGACGATCAATAATTTAAGAAAATTGGTTCTATGAAATTGTATGATCCGAATTATAATAACTGATATATTTTGAATGTTCGAGAAGTACCTGAATTGAAGATTTCCCTTAAATCCAAATTGTTCGTGATTACAATACTTCTAAACTTTAATGTAAGTCTAGTCCCAACTGTCGATCCCTATTATATTTATTGTTTGTTACATAATAATTATGTGTTAGGAACAAAGGGACTTTTCTATTACAATAAATGTTTAATACATAATATTCTCACTTTTTTTTTCTGCTGCATCGCTAGTCCACCTCGGGCCGGAACGGAAAGACTGCGATTCTGCCGGCACTCGTCATATTTGGACCCAGTTTAGTATCAGTTTTATTTTTGAGCAAAACCACTTAAGTACAAGATTTAAAAAAAGTTTTCCTTTTATGGTAGAAACGTTTTTAATAAATTGTTGTAAGAAAATTATCTGGTTAATATTAACATATCCATAGGATACCTTTACTAGTTAAGGCCGAGCAATTATTTAGTGAGACCGTCACCAGATAAATTTTCAATAACCTCGAGAGAGTCGAACTCCTTTCGAAATTCCCGAAAGTGTTAATTCTAAGGCGTTAACAAATCCATAGTTTCTGCTTGTTCGGGCTTGTGTGAAATAAGTCCATTTTTTTCCTTACTTTTATTTTTTAATAAATATGCACATGGACGTAATAAAAAAAAGGGTTTTTTTCCCCTACTCACTTTAGTGTTTTGCATAGCCTGAATATACTATCGTTCATTCAGCTTCAGCCAGATAACAAAGGTCTTTTCCAGGTCAGCAACCTCTGTTTTGACAAGAGTTCCCTCATCAGCATAACAGCTCCTGGGCCTAGGGTTGTACTGACAAGGATCTTGTTCTCCATCCCCATGGGATAAAATAACAAGATATCTCCCCTCGGCAAATAATGTATCGCTGTGTACTCTCTTATGCATATTCCTTTATCCGAGGAACATCACTGAGATATACTTTCTTAAGGATAGAGAGGCTTTGAAGAAAATAGAGTACCTTGAAGGGGTAGGGTGTTAATTCAGTTTGAATTTCGAGTCGGGAACCCATTGGACCACCGCGCAGGTTAAAAGTTCTGAAGGTTATGTTATGATGTCATTCGAAGCACTAAACTATGATTGTGAATGACATCGACTTCTCATTATAATCTCCTTATCAAGCTGATCTCGAGTGACTTTACATGATTATGACGGTACGCGATATGCTGACATTGGTTGACAACTGACCTGTCTAACCTAAACTCTGTTCTCCTGATTGCTACTCTGACGAAGCAGACAACTGATGAAAGCTAAATTGACAAATTGATTAATTGTCGAATTTGGTCGAAACCGGGTAAGGCTCTATAAAGTAAGGCCCTTGGATGTTTCCCTAGGTGGAAAGACATTTCACTAAACATGAGATATGGCCAGGAAATAAATCATAGTCTTATATTAATTTATTTTACATAAAAAAAACTATGGTTTCAGAAAATTCGGCAAAATCTAAAACAAAAATCTTAAATACACCCATGATTTTTATTTTTGGTTGCCTTTACATACTTAAAATTTATAACCACTAGGCTACATTCCTTAGTTTTGTCTATCCATTCAGGACGACTACGCGGAACACCTTAGCGTCCACCATTTCTATGCCAATTCATTTCATTCTTGGTCCCTTGCCTTTATTGCATTTGTCTTGTCTAAAAAGCCGGGCTGTATCGTTTCAAACATCTTTTCTTTTCTTCTCCAAACGCCACTGAAACCCTCCAAGTAGTTCTTTACGTCATTGTAGAAGTATTATAATAGCGAATATTTTCGGTGATAAAAGTATTATCCCTTTGACACTCCCTGTGCCTACGTTGACTAGTGTGAGCGTGACGTCTATACATATCTCGCATAACTAAAAAACGGATAACCGTAGAATGCTGACATTACACTTTCCAGATACTTAAAAAGTTGCATTGGAACAGAAACTTTTACTTCCAAATGAATATTTTTTAATAAAGTACAACCAAACATTTCGCAGATTTATCTAATTTAATATTTTACTTATTTGTTTTGGTGTTTCGCGATTCACAGTTTAATAAAAAAATTAGAAGTTATTATAAAAAATGGATGGTTAAGCCACTTTATTATAAAACACATAATAAAAACTTCAGTCATCGTTTGAATATTACTTAGCATTAATTAAGTAGAAGGCCAATGTTCTTTTACTGATTGTCCCCTATGCTGCTTTTAAATTCTAGGAAAATATGTGTTTCTCAGAGATGTTTCATTATAGTGTGAATGTATGTGCTGTCGTCGTGTAGTAATTCTGAAAGATTAATAGGTATGTATTATGAGTCACATGAAACATATTACAAAACCAATCTAGTTAAGCTATTGATGCTCTACAATTATTGTTGGAAACAGTTTCCCCTAATTCAAATATTAAGCGAGTTATTTGCAATTTCTTGTTTTCAGCCTTCACTAAACCCCCATTTTTCCATATCACAATTAGCAGGGAAATGGGCTACTGAGGTCTTACTGATCTGAGTCGATTTTAGGAAAGCTTCATCAAATGTCCATCGATCCTACTCAGGAATTGACGAAAATGAGGTCCGTATATTTGTCTGTTAACGCTCTAGTGTTTGCAACATTTGCTTGATCGTTACTAAACTCGATATTTAAGAGTTTTAAGTAAAACTAAAGATCGTTAATGGTTGAAATCCGGCCAGTAGGAGGGGAGGGGTTTAGGGGGTGGAATTTTGAAAATTCTTAATATCTCCGTTATTATGCGTCGGATCCAACAATTGTATTCAACAAATCTTATTGAAAATGTAATGTTCTATAAATGTTGTTATGTATGGTTTTTTTTTTCACTATCTTGAGTATTAATCGAGGTATTTACATTTTTTTTTTTAATTTCCTTTGGACTCCTACTCATGTGATATTAACAATAAGCTGTTATATTATGAAGCACGTTATTTGAAGTCTAAATACCAAATGGGAAATCTGCTTAGTTAAGGCAGCCCCTGCGTAACGTACTTTTTTATTTAGAAATAAAGAATATGAGGTGAGATGAGATCAGTAGCGTGTCACACCAGCAAGAATTCTGCTTACTTTATGCAGCCCCCTTCACTGACGTTTAACTTATAGCCGTCCATGTTTAATGAGAATATAAATAAATTAGCACCTCGCAAATATTTAAAACCTACTACTTTTTATAGACTCGTAATATTGCTTATTGTGTATTTATAAAGGGCTATCAGTTTCCTTTTCTAAAGGACGCCTGTTTCTAGTTAATGAAGTATTGAGCCGGCCGTGATAAACATGTCTGCCAGAGAGTGACACAGAGGCCATGATTGAGCTATTCATGTTCGTGACGATCCTACCATAAATCCCTCTCTATACACAGCTCCAATTAGTATTCATACACCCACACATACACATATGTAGGCTCGCTATTCCAAATCCCAGTCTTTTACCACAAATTACATTTCCTTAGTTTGGTATACCACTGTATTTTCATTTTATTCATTTATTTTATTTTTAAGAGCTTCGCAACTTAAGTAATATTGCCCATATAACTTTAAAAAATAAATTAAAAGTCTGCAATGCAGGTGCTGCGTGAACATAGCAGATTTCCTAAGTGAAGTTTAACAATAAATAAACCCACATACTGTTAACACTTAACACCATCCTGAATATTAAGTGGGTAAATACAAACGCTAATGAGAAATCTTTCAGCCAATTATAATAACCCCACAACGGAAAGCGTCTGAATTGTAAACACACAGGACAGCCAACCTCTCAGAGCTGAACAGATAGATAGAAATATAATTCACAAGAGAGAAAAGCAATTACAGAAATATATTTGAACATAACATATTAATTTTATACAAAACTATTTACCATATCTAGTACTGTAATTTTATTTCATTTATTTGGTTTCCACCTCACAGCGATGGTGATTGGCATAATTAGAATAATGTATTTACTCCTTCGGGCACTTACCTTTGTTGTACTTTATTTTTATATTATGGAAAATATTTCTTTAATATCTGATTGTTTCCCATATCCGTGCTTTGTCTAAAGAATATAATAAAAGTGAACCCTTTTAAATCATTTTAAGTTTGCTGTAGACCTATTCTATTTTGTACTATATGTTTTTGTAAAAGTGTATGTGTTAGATATGTTAGTATTTGTGGAATATATTGGCTGCTGTTAGTTAATAGTTCTGTCATATCGTAGGGTGCATATGTGAAGGTTTGTTCGTTGGATGCAGACTGTCAGTATGTGTTTTATCGTAAGGTGTTTGTTGCAGTATTTGCATATAGTTTTATCAAGCCTTGTCATTAAGCGTCTATGTGTCAGGTATGTGTGGCCGATCCTGAGTCTGGCAAGAACAACTTCCTCCCGTCTAGTACTCCTATGGCTCGATAGCCACTCCTTAATAGTACTTTTGATACTGCGGAGATGGTACTGTAATTTATAATAAATCAGAACTATTTTATCTCAATCGCTCAAGTTTTAGCAACTTCAAAGTTTTAAATATATATTTCTGTTGCCACCCTTGCTGTCCCAATGTTTGTTTAATCGTTATCAAACTTGATATATAAGCATTTCAAGTAGAACTCAAAATCAAGTCCACTAAAGACTGTAATCGGATCAATTGGTGGGGGGTCTTAGAAAAGGGATTTTCGAAAATTAAAAATATCTCCCAAAAAAGGGTTTAAAACCAATCTCATTGAAAATTTAATTTTGTATAAATGTTTTTACATACATTTTTCTCTATCTTCTATGTTAACCGAGATGTTTACATTTTTTTTAGTTTTCAGTCGTCAGTAAACCTCCACTCCTACTCATTTCATATTAAAAATAAGCTGTTATATCATAGACCGTGTTACTTCAAGCTTAAATACCAAGTCTTCTTTGCAACAGATCTTTACTTTTTGAGATACATGATACATGGTCTTTACTTGTTGAGATACATGTTGTTTGGCGATATCAATTAAGATTTTAATCAGAGCTGTATTTGTTCAACTTTGGTTCCATTTAGTGTCGTCTGCTCTTTGAGCTGTCTGGTAATAGCACTTTCTGGATTCTGATGGCTGGATTTGACTGAAGCTACATATTCATGAGGCGTTTAATTTTCTAAGCGGTTGACACAAGTCGAAACAAAGTTGGAATCGCAGAGAGTATTTGTGAATTATCGGGACAAGTTGAAAGCCACCCCCTCCCCTCCGTTTGATATGATATCAAAGGACAAAGTGAGTACTCCATAACTGTTGACAGAAATGATTCAATACCGTCGGATGCCTGGAGGTATATGAGGACTATTGACTCGCGAAGGGATCTGCATATTAGATGGGGCTTTGATCCTCCCCCTGTTGTAATAAAGGGTTTCAAGGTCAATATTGACTATTTGACGTTTGGAGACCACGTGCTCGCTTCAGTTATAGATTTGTATGGATAGATTCATGGATTAGCTAGCACAAACTCGCCGAGCGGTCCCAACTGTTAATCGCTCTTATAGATTACTTAGTTCATGTCGTAGTCCATTAGACTTCACATTGGGTATGCTTATGAAAATGAAAAAATGGATCAGACAGAGAAAGGAAAAAAGTCCGTAATACAGAGGCTGAAGCTAAGCAGATGACACACTGGTGATCTCATCAAGCCTTGTGTTCTCTAGGTATAAGTAAAATTCTGATGAGTATCAGTGGGAAATCACGAATAACTCGGTCAATATTTGTGATAAGAGAAAATATGTACAACATTAAATCTGGGAAACAGGTCTTAAGAACATGAAGCCTTCCCATCAATTTCTTTATTAAAGAACAAGGCCTTTCGGCACTAACGTGTCATCATCAGGTGCTAACAACAACACAAAAAGAAACAACAAGGCCATGTGATGTATAAAAAAACTTACGTAATGTATAAATGTTTTAATCTAACATTTAGTTTAGTTATTTAACAAAGTTCTTACGTCGGTTGTATAACAGATGCTAAGGCTACGACTTCAGAGCAACTGATGGCGACTAGCAGAGAGACAGGGAGGCCTACTCAGCAGGACAGAACTCTGCATTTCCTGTTGCGCCTTCAGGCAGATACGCTGTCTCTCTAGCTCAATGTAAAGAGAATCCAGTTTTAGCAGATTTCCCTTAGGGGAAATCTGCTATTGAGGTCGTAATCATGAAGCAATTTTCGAAAAATTTCTTCAAATGACCATCGATCCTAACCAGGAGATGACGAATATAAAGTCCGTTCAAAATTATATATATATATATATATATATATATATCGATCTATATTTGTCTTTTATCGCTCTAGCGGTCGCAATTTTTGTTTGACCGTTACGAAACTCGATATTTAACCGTTTTATGTAAAAAGACAGATCAAGTTCATTAATGGCTGAAATCGGACTAGAAAGAGGGGGGGTTTAGAGGGGGGATTTTCGAAAATTCAAAATATCTTCGTTATTATGCGTCGGATCGAAAACTTGTATAAAATCAGTCTTATTGCAAATTAAATTTACTATAAATATTGTTATATACATTTATTTTGTATCTTGAATATTAAACGAGATTTGCATTTGTATTCTGTGTATGATCGGCAGGAGTCAGCTATGTTCGGGACATTCCGCCGAGAGCTCTGTCGGCCGTTTCCGTAACTGTTCGCCCCTCGTGAATAGGTTTAGATATCCCTTACTACTACAGTTGTTATTGGGCAGGTTTCTCTATTTTAAAATTTCACGTGGGAAATCTGCTTAGTTTACGCAGCCCCTCCGTGACGGACTTTTTTTGAATTCATTTATGATCATGTTGGCTAAACAATAGAGCTACCACGCGTGGGACATTCTCGAGTTTTTCTTTCTGTAGAAGATTAATTGTAGATCATCAATAGTTAAACAAGATTGGTCCAACATTCGTTTTGTATCCGAATCATAATAACCTCTTTCAGCCATTAACGAATATGATCTTTAGTGTTGAATGAAACGATTAAATATCGAGTATGGAATATATAAAAAAAATATTATTGGGTCAAAAAAGTAAACTTTTTATTGATGACGCCATCACACAACGTATTTGCATGTCTCACATAATAAAAGGTCCGTTGAAAACAATATTCGGAATTTAAGCTTGGAATAAGATGTTTCATGATATACTACTGGCTTATTGTTAGCGTGCGATAACTAATAGGGGGGGGGGAGGATGACTGAGCACAGAAAATTAAAAATGCAAATACCCCAGTAAATTGTTAAGATAGAGAAACAGTGTTCAAGACATCATTATAAATGTGGTTTGGTATCATTCAAACAAAAATTACGACCGCTAGGTTGTGTACTGACAAATATATAAATCCTATAGTCACATCTTTTATATATTGTTGAGGAAACTTTTCTTAAGTTCTAATAAAAAAAATTTAATAGGATTATCCAAGACTTAGTTTGAATCTCGTAATTTGAAGTACTGAAATTTGTTAACAACAAGCAAGAATCTCTGAGTATACAATATAAGTATAATGCTATTTTTTTTTGTGTTGTTCGATTATGCTTCGCTTCTTTAGTGTTTAACCTTCAGTGTTTAATATTTCTTGACAGTTAAGAATACCTTGTCCTTGCTTTGAGTTTACTACAGAAATCAGAAAAGTCCGTTGAAATCTGAAAATAAAAAGTTTTCGTTTTTACCATACTCGTAGGCTCTTCGACCAAGGATCGCAAGTAAATCTATGTGTAATAAGCAACTTAAGATCATTCAAGCCTTAAGTCAGTAGGTATATCCTGTAAGTCTATGTTTCCTGCTTAATTGGACTTTTGCTCAGGTCAAAAGCCTTCTCCATGGGGCGGGCCCTTTCAAGGGAATAGTTTAAATTCAACAGGTTATCCCTCAGCACTAATGAAATTCTGCACCGAATGAGGCCTTTAAACATGGCTACTTGGGAATAAAGGAGTGTTAAATAGGGGACTTTAATAGTTTAATTTCCTCGTCCATGTTTTATTTGGGAGGCCACTTCATATTATTTCCTGGCCGTTTGAGTATTCATCAGACTCCACCCCCAGGGTGCTTAAGTTGGAGGAATACCTGTGATTAGCGCCCTCTTACGTTTGTGCCTTCCTTCCAAGGATGTTACGCCTAGCAATGCCCTGTTTAAGACCTTTTTACGTGGCGTACTTAATCTTTGATACCTTCATCTTCATTTAGTTTTCCCCAGATTCGGCATAAGATTGTAGCTAGATTAGATGGTCGCCAAGATGCTGCCGTGGGTTTCCCTTACAGTCTGCATAGAGCTAACATAGAATCAGTGCAGGGATTTCCATTTTTAGGATTAAAGCCCAAGTCTCTTTTGAAAGGTAACGTCATCTGTAGTCATTTCAATGCATGTGGGGAGGGTAGGAGGCATTCTGAGTTTACGTAGCCCCTGTTTAAGGAACTTTTAAACAATATTCCACAGGGGAATGTAACTATATAAATGAAATAGTTCTATCCTTTAGTTGAGGATTTGAGGAGAAAGGATATTCTCCCTTTCCGTAAAATCCTTAATCTTTGTAATAGAGCCTCATTAAGAATTTGACTCGATCCTCCCCCGCCCCTCATAGAATCAGTGCAGGGCCTGCAGACTACCCTCAATAGGTGTAGTAGAGCTTTTTCATACTGGCATTTTACACTCACCGCAGCTGCTGGATGTCTTCCGGTCACTGCTAGTTGGACAAATGTAGCACCTTTTCCTTTTTGATAGTCTACTGGTTGTCTCGATTGGCTTCTGAGGTTCTTGTCGTGCAGCAGACCCAAGAAGGTCTTTGATCAGTGTGCGGAAGGCTACAGGAAGTCTTTTATCGAAGATGTTTAGCACGTGAAGAATGGGTTCTCTAGGGCACATTTCAAGTAGCGAACTCCGGGTCTCCCACACAATAACGGTAATCACTAATATTCCGAGCCATTTCAAATATATTGTACAAAAAAAAAAAATGTTCCACAAACGGTGAGGTTGGGTCAGAATGAACCGAGGAGATGGATAACAATAAGATTTTAACAATTACAAGGCCAAGACCACACTGAAGTGAAATGGTGTAGGAAGGGGGAAGGTGCTTTCTCTCTGAAAATGTTATGATGTGAAAATGATCCTGAAAGGCAAAACATTTCTCGTTCGGGTCAATTTGGCCTGTACGACACCAGTTAAGGGTTAAATTGACTAATGATGGGAAATACTAGGAATTGCTTATAAACTGTCATTCAATATGCTTGTGATAGTCAGACATTGGTCAGTGATTAACATGATAAGGGATTTATAAACTTAATCAAATATTTATCTCTTTTCATTAATCAAACCAATATGAACAATGTTAATAATAATCATTAATAGTTATTAATGATTATTATTAACACTAACATTAATTTACGAACTTGCGGGTTCAATTTTTGTGTGCTCGTTACCAAACTCAATATTTAAGCTTTTCAAGTGAAATTAAAGATCATGTTAGTTAACGGCTAAAATCGAACCACGATGACCGGGGTTTTAGAAAATGAAAAATGGAAATTTCTCTCAGCGCCAATATGGATCGAATATTTAATAATAATTTATTTTTGTTTTAATTTTTCCGTTTTCAGGCAAACGACACACTTTGGAGTTGTTATTTCCATTTTAAAGTTTATAGTCCAAGTTTCTTTTGAATGTTAAGGTCATCTATCTGTTGTCATTTAAATGCGTGTGGAGGAGAGGGGGGGGTATTCTGAGTTTACACAGGCCCTGTTTAACGAACTTTTAAATAATATTCCTCAGGGGAATGTAACTATATAAATGAAATAGTTCTATCCTTGAGTTGAGGATTTGAGGAGAAAGGATATTCTCCCTTTCCGTAAAATCCTTAATCTTTGTAATAGAGCCTCATTAAGAATTTGACTCGATCCTTCCCCCCCCCCCTACTCTAAATCTTGAGACGGCAGGCTTGTCCTCTTATACTTGCCGACTGAAATTAACTTTAATTAAATAAATTCTATCCGTCAGTCTTGAGCCATTGTTAAGAACAAGTCTTCCGAAAGGAAGTAGACCGTTCTCAGAGGGGATGGAAATTTACCATTATCTTAGTATCTTATGTGCTCTATGGAAGGGTTTTTGTGTATTAAAATGGAAAGATTAATTTCATTTACGGACATCATGAAGGGTTAGCTTCGTATCTCAGAGGTGAACTATCGCCTACTATGCTCAGTTCCAATCCTGATATCCAACTCAAACTTGTATTAACAGTTTTCCTTTAAGGGAAATCGGCTGTTGAGGTTGTACTCATGAGGCGGATTTCTACCCTGGAGTTGAGAAAAAAGTCCGTCCAGCGTAAGTTAAGCAGATTTCCCACTGCTCACTAAACAGAATTGCACACTGCTGATATTGTCTCACCATAAATTCACTATTTCTAAGTGAACATCTTACGAATAGAAGTGGGGGTTTACTGAAGTGAAAAAAAACTGTTAATCATCAATAGTTTAACAATATTGGATGTTCAACATTTTGGAGAATTATGAATTTTGAAGCCCCCTATTTCGTGTCCAATTTCAGCCGTTAACGAATATGGCTTTACTTTTCAATGAAACTGTTAAATATTAAGTATGGTATAGGTAAAATAAACATTTTCGAGTCTCGAACGTAAAATCGAAAACGTTATCACACTACGTATTTGGATGTATCTCACTTAATATGTGACCCTTAAAAACAATATTTGATATTTAAATAAGATGTTTCATGATATATTGGTTGAAGGGGTGGGGGCTAATGAAGGCAGAAAATTAAAAATGCGAATACCTCGGTTTATATTTCAAATAGTGAAAAGCTATATACAACAACATTTATAGAAAATCTTATTTGGTTATATAATAGCAGGCTCATAATAAAAATGATATTTTCAATTTTCGATTTCTTTCCTCTAATTCCGATGTCAGACGTGAACGAACTTATTCTTCAGTATTACATGAAACGCTTATTTCAAGTTTAGTAACAATCAAACAAAAATCGCGCCCGCTAGAGCGGTAAAACACGTATATATATATATATATATATATATATATATATATATATATATATGTGTGTGTGTGTGTGTGTGTGTGTGTGTGTGTGTGTGTGTGTGTGTTTGTGTGTGTGTGTGTGTGTGTGTGTGTGTGTTTGTGTGTGTGTGTGTGTGTGTGTGTGTGTGTGTGTGTGTGTGTGTGTGTGTGTGTGTGTGTGTGTGTGTGTGTGTGTGTGTGTGTGTGTGTGTGTGTGTGTGATTTCGAATGGACTTAATTTTCGTCATCTCATAGGTAGGATCGATATGAGGCAGCGTTTCCAAAATCGCGTCATGAGTAAAACCTCAACAGCTGATTTCCTAAAAGGGAAATCTACTGAAATAAAGTCCGTTCAAAATTATGAATATTTACAAAATTATTATAAAATATGATTATTCTATATATATTTACTTATCTTGAATAACTGAAAAATGGCTTCCCTTAGAATGTTGACATTTCATATTTAGGATTGTTGTAAGGTCTAGTTAATGTTCATTACCACTGTTGCGAACCATTTTGTTAAGTAAATAATAAAAAAAAGTAAGGAATGGATTTGTTTCAATTCCTAACAATTATCAGTTGTTTAAAGCGAGTGGGTTATGCTAATCTACTATGACGCGGAACATAAATAAATATTTGTCTCCTTTAATTATTCGCCACTATGCTACTCTGAGAATCTGTGTTAAGACTGTTTGTAGGAGTGGCTTTTCAGTGAAGAAAAGCAATAGAAGAAACCCACTGAATGAGTGTTTGGTGGTTCTGAAAAGGTCCTTTGAAGTAATTAAATAAGCCGTCGCCCTTCTATTTATCCTCTGGCCGCAAAAGATTAAATCCACAGCAGATCCACAGCTGAGATATAAGAGTTGGAAGTCCTTGCGGAATCTTTGTTGAGGGAGCTGTAGATGGGAGAGAGGGAAGGACTCAGCTGTCATATCCTGACTACCTTTGAACTTGAGGAACTCCTCACTCCTCAATTTGTAAAAGGGCCGCTCAGGATACATTTACTCCTTAAAGGGATGGAACTCTCTTCTTATTCCGTTTGAGGGCTTGCAAGCCTGCATCCCTTTTCCGTTCCTGGGGGAGCAATCCAACTCTTTCGAATAGTATCTCTCTCTCTCTCTCTCTCTCTCTCTCTCTCTCTCTCTCTCTCACTCTCTCTCTCTCCCTCGATATGCACTTAGCAAATTCACGTCTTTCATCTAAGTCCTGAAGCTGCCTTGTCTCTGGGATATAAAAAATCCACCTATTGAATGTTCAATGAAGCTCTAGTTTAGCTCTAATTTGTGTATCATGGCAGACCTGCCCATTCTGTAGAAGGCAATGGTCAATTTTTTTCCCTCATTTTGAACATGTGTGTGTGTTCCTCTATTTTTCTTTTTGTGGTGGTTCTTATTTTCTCAAGTGTGGAACTCATTAAATGAAGTCCTTAGTCCCTCTCTGGCTAGAAAATAGTGATAAGATAACCCATCCCAATTAGCCATAGTTGCAAAAAGCCGAGTTTTAATAAATAATAATGATAATAATAATTAGCTTCTCCAATTTCGATAATCAAACTTATGCCAACTATCCAAAGCTTGAAGTTTAGCCATCAGCATCCTCCAGCATCAGAATGGGTTTAATAACGGAGTTATTAGTTATTAAAGCACGTGAGAATGCTAGTTGTTCTCAGGTAGATTGAGTAAATGGTTGTTGTATATAATAGTTTGTAAGAGATTACTGTACCGAACTATTTGAAACTTTCTACTTCTGGAGAAGGCCATTTCTATCCCTTGCGCTCAAGCTGTTTCGACCACTAAATACCATGTACCAGGAAACCTATCTGTTTTGCTTCTGATATCAGTGAACTGCATATTCTTTTTCGTGCTTCCGAAGATAGCAACCAGTTGCATGTCGCAAGGAATATATGCATCTTACTTATATGCACTCATCCTACCACCTACTCCCGTATTACCCTTTTCAAGGCTAGGTTTTATATTATTTGTTGTCGAGCCATTGCCCTGTTGCATCAATCCTCATTGAACATCGAATACTTGAGTCATCTCCCTTTGAACCAACACTCGTCGATGGGAGCCATTCATTTACGCCCTTCTATATGTTTTCTTGGAAACTCATCTCGTCATAATATTTTCCATCATTCCTAAACATTTTCCTTAATCGAATTGTAAATATCCGATCTAACGTGCTTCATCCTCTTCTACGCAAAACCTACCAGCAAATGGCAAGAGTACTGCAGAGGAGGGTAGTCGATCATGAAGTCAACATGAGATGGGAATACAAATCAAACAAAGAAGTTGCCGACTTGAACATGGTGAAATATCTGTAGATGTTCACGATAAAAATATATACAGAAGTCTACAATTGTCGAATAGCGCTGTAAATCTAACGGAACAAAATTGGAAAGGCAGACATGATGACATTGGGATATCAAATTTTGGATATATTTTTAATAGCAGAGATTAGGCAAATCAGCTGTTGAGGTTGCACTCATGGCTAGAAACTATTCTTAAATTGATCCAATCCTATCGGAGATGATAAAATGAGGTCTGTTCAAAACTATATACATTTCATTAGTTCATGTAAAACTAAAGTTTAAGTTTGTTATGGTTAAGACCTGACCAGTGGGAGATGGGGATTAGAAGGGTGGAATTTCGAAAATTGTAAATATCCCCGTTTTTAAGAGCCGATTAAAAAAATAGTATAAGCATAACTTGCTTGCAAATTTGATTTCCTATATGTGTTTTTTATATATGTTGCCTCTATCTTGAATAGTAACCTAGATATTTTTATTGCTTAGTTTTAGCTGTAAATCCCCACTCTCACTCATGCCATATGCACAATAAGCTGTTATATCAAGAACCATCATATTCGATGCTTAAATACCAAATATTTTTGTCACTGAACTTTATCTATATGAGATATGTGGCGTCATCATATAAGATTTTACTTTCTAAACTACATGAGCTAAATTTAAGCAAGACCGCACTAGATATTTTACTGTTTCATGGAAAACTAAATATTATATTAGGTAATGGCTGGAACCGGCCTTTGGGAGGGTGTGAGAGACTAAATTTTCTAAAAATTTGGTGCTAAATATGTAAGGACATATTCTAACTCTATTTTCACAATTGTTGGGAGAATATCTGATGTAACTGCCCTGTGCTACGGACATGCTGAGTCCATGCCATTAGTGTTATTATAGTTATAATTGGTAAGAACTGGAATAAAAACTCAGTGTTTTAGAGACGATAAAAGAAGTCCTGAATAAAACCAACGATGCAAAACTATAAAGTTTAGAACTGTTCTCGAGTGTATTTATGAACGAAAAATGAATTTAAGAAAAGTTCTGTAAGGTTGTATAAACAGTTTTGCATATTTTAATGGGAAAGTACGACAATTTAATTACGTTTTCTTAGAGCAAGTAAAATATTAAAACTGGAGATTCTTAGAGCTTTTAACTTTTGAACTTTGAGAAAGTTTCCTGTGCTTTCTATTTAAACGTTTAATGAGCCCCAATACTCAGATCTTTTATGCATTTTTAAATGTCGCATAGGCTTAATGCAATTTCTAAAAGCACTTATATCCAATATAGCTTAATTAAAGTGGTTTTTGAACTCATAAATCCGGAACTTTTAAGCTTCTAATGTAAGGAACATATAATTGGTAAACGGAAAATAAAATATTTAGAAAATCAAAGACAATTTTTATTTCTCTAAGTATTATAAGAAAATCAATTAAGTGAATTAAATAAAGCATACAGAGTTTTATATAATATGGGTTTATAATAATGGGCCATAATTAGCTTATCAGAAATGGTAAAGTACTAAATTCCATAACATCTGTAACTGAAAAAAATATTTGATATGGACATGACTTGCTCGAACTCCAATAAAATTAAGTTTACGTTTAACAGTACTTCATTTAAAAGAGATATAAGGTATCCTCGTTCTTGTGCATATCTTGAAAAAATGTTATACATATTTTGTAAATCATTTTATGATAAATAGTTCATATAGAAACCTTCTGTGCATCTATTAAGTACGGACAAATACGTAACTATTTAGTTTCTATCTTCTCGCCACCTCGCTCTCCCTTAGTTAACCAGCTGTTACAACAGTAATAAATTTCAACACTCTAGCTAGTTGTTTTTGAGTTTCATACATACTCTTGCCGAAACTAGATCAAGATGGATTTCGGGCAGGGCCAAAAAATAAAAATTTCGAATGGAATCTGAAAAACGAAATTTGCCCAAACATTAGTATTCATTTACCTTATTCATTGGAGTAAAATTAGTAAGTATAAAATTAGTGACTGCGGCACAAAGTATTAAATATTTTTCACAAATAATTCACATAATTAGAAAGAAGTATTTAGTGATCGAAATGTTCCTTTACTTTCTAAAATGAAGTAAAATAGACGTCCCGTTAACGAAAATTGCACGTACCCCCTCCTAACCACCCCCTCCTTAAGCAACCTGAACAGTCACTTTTGTAAAGAAAATCTTCTAAAACCGATAAAAACCCTCGAATAAGCGTTAGCAGTATCCCAAAAAACTCATAGAAAACGAAAATACTTCGATTTTTTTTTTTTTATTTTAGCCCTCTGACTTTACTATGATTCGTGATGATATGAAGGAAACTATTATAAACAAAAAATAAACCGAAAAACGCTTGTATTTCCTTAGTCGTAAGCCGTATCAAACAAAAATGCATACTACCAAAGTTCAACTAAATTATATTTACCACTAAAATTATAGTCATCTACACAATCTTCTTCTTAAAGAACCGCATCAAGATTCTATTTAATAATTAATCCATACCATTAATTAACAAGTTTAAATAATATTACATTTCTGAAGAAGCGTCTTATGAAGGCTTACGAAATATGTAGATTTCTCAATAAAGGAATTTTATTAAGAGAAGCTAGTATGTAGCTAGGCTATGAAATCGACCTTTTCTCGACCTAATCGTAACTGATGGAAAGATTTCAATACACATTTAATTAAGATATTCTATTAGTTTGTGAAAATCGAATGCGTTTCTTCATCAATTTGTGTTTACAAGTTTTGAACCATGTCAGTGTCCAAGTACTCTTTTTCTTATTTTTTAAATCACTTTTTAAACAAGTAAACGTTTTACTTAATATATGTTTGCTCGGAGAGGGAAATAATTTATTCAAAAGTTGGAGCTATTCTCAGGCTGGGTTAGAAGTTCGTTACTTATTCATTAAGAAAAGAGTAGGAGGCACGGAAAACAAGGCTTTAAGTCAGACTGCGTAAAAGTGTCCGACGTGGAAGATATGCAAATTAGAAAAGGTATGCCCTGGGCTAGAGGCGGGGGAGGTCGATAGAAGTCTGGAGTTTGTCCAACCAAGATAGTCAGGTCACCAAGGCGCCTCCTCAACCTGCAAGGTTAATATTTACCCCCAACGAGGATGGGAAACTGCCCAAGAACAGGCGGCTACTAGCCTTAACCCCAAAGCATTGTAGAACATAGGATCTCCTTGTCATAACACCTACAGATGTCATTAATAACGATGCTGCTTATCATTAGTCAGCAGGCAATGGATGGATGGCTTTCTAGGAATTCCGACAGAGATAGGTAGATGACATAATGCATTTCGCTTAAAACCCCAAAACCTTGTCGAACAGAGGATCTTCTTGCATTAACACCTACTGATGTCATTCATAACGCGGCTCATCAATATCATTAGTCAGCAGGCCATAGAGGGATGGCTTTCTAAGAATTCCGACAGAGATAGGTAGATGGACATAAGGTATTTCGCTTAAAACCCCAAAACCTTGTCGAACAGAGGATCTTCTTGCATTAACACCTTCTGATGTCATTGATAACGCGGCTCATCGATATCATTAGTCAGCAGACCATAGAGGGATGGCTTTCTAAGAATTCTGATTGAGATTGGCAGATGGACATAAGGTATTTCGCTTAAAACCCCAAAACCTTGTCGAACAGAGGATCTCCTTGCCTTAACACCTTCTGATGTCATTGATAACGCGGCTCATCGATATCATTAGTCAGCAGGCCATGGAGGGATGTCTTTCTAAGAATTCTCCGATAGGGATAGGGAGATGGACATAAGGTATTTCGCTTTAAAACATCAAAACCTTGTCGAACATAGGATCTCCTTGCCTTAACACCTTCTGATGTCATTGAATAACGCGGCTCATCGATATCATTAGTCAGCAGGCAATGGATGGATGGCTTTCTAAGAATTCTGATAGGGATAGGGAGATGGACATAAGGTATTTCGCTTAAAACCCCAAAACCTTGTCGAACATAGGATCTTCTTGCCTTAACACCTACTGATGTCATTGATAACGATGGCTGCTCAATATCATTAGTCAGCAGGCCATAGAGGGATGGCTTTCTAAGAATTGATAGATGATTGAGATAGGTAGAAAACTACTACCGAACATAGGATCTCATTGTTTAACACCTAGATGCCATTGAATAACGTCAGCATTATTATTAGTCAGCAAGTTTTGGAGGATGGCTTTCTAAGAAGTCTGTTAGGGATAGGGAGATGGACATAAGGTATTTCGCTTAAAACATCAAAACCTGGTCGAACATAGGATCTCCTTGTCATAACACCTACAGATGTCATTAATAACGAAGCTGCTTATCATTAGTCAGCAGGCAATGGATGGATGGCTTTCTAAGAAGTCTGATAGGGATAGGGAGATGGACATAAGGTATTTCGCTTAAAACATCAAAACCTGGTCGAACATAGGATCTCCTTGGCTTAACACCTACAGATGCCATTAATAACGATGCTGCTTATCATTAGTCAGCAGGCAATGGATGGATGGCTTTCTAAGAAGTCTGATAGGGATAGGTAGATAACATAAGGTATTTCGCTTAAAAAAACCTGGTCGAACATAGGATCTCCTTGCCTTAACACCTACTGAAGTCATTGATAACGCGGCTCATCAATATCATTAGTCAGCAGGCCATGGAGGGAATGGCTTTCTAAGAATTCCGATAGAGATAGTGTAGATCTAAGAAGTCTGATAGGGATAGGGAGATGGACATAAGGTATTTCGCTTAAAACATCAAAACCTGGTCGAACATAGGATCTCCTTGTCTTAACACCTACAGATGCCATTAATAACGATGCTGCTTATCATTAGTCAGCAGGCAATGGATGGATGGCTTTCTAAGAAGTCTGATAGGGATAGGGAGATGGACATAAGGTATTTCGCTTAAAACATCAAAACCTGGTCGAACATAGGATCTCCTTGTCTTAACACCTACAGATGCCATTAATAACGATGCTGCTTATCATTAGTCAGCAGGCAATGGATGGATGGCTTTCTAAGAAGTCTGATAGGGATAGGCAGATGGACATAAGGTATTTCGCTTAAAACCCCAAAACCTAGTCGAACAGAGGATCTCCTTGTCTTAACACCTACAGATGCCATTAATAACGATGCTGCTTATCATTAGTCAGCAGGCAATGGATGGATGGCTTTCTAAGAAGTCTGATAGGGATAGGCAGATGGACATAAGGTATTTCGCTTAAAACCCCAAAACCTAGTCGAACAGAGGATCTCCTTGTCTTAACACCTACTGATGTCATTGATAACGCGGCTCATCAATATCATTAGTCAGCAGGCCATAGAGGGATGGCTTTCTAAGAATTCTGATTGAGATAGGTAGATAACTACTACCGACCCAGAGTCATTGTTAACGTGGCTCAGCATTATTATTAGTCAGCAGGCTATGGAGGAATTCTGATGGAGATAGGTAAATGAACATGAAGTATTTCGCTTAAAACCCCAAAACCTGGTCGAACAGAGGATCTCCTTATCTTAACACCTACAGATGTCATTAATAACGATGCTGCTTATCATTAGTCAGCAGGCTATGGAGGAATGGCTTTCTAGGAATTCTGATAGGGATAGGTAGATGACATAATGTATTTCACTTAAAACCCCCAAAACCTAGTCGAACATAGAATCTCCTTGTCTTAACACCTACAGATGTCATTGATAACGATGCTGCTTATCATTAGTCAGCAGGCAATGGAGGGATGGCTTTCTAAGAATTTCGATAGAGATAGGTAGATGACATAATGTATTTCGCTTAAATCCCCAAAACCTAGTAGAACATAGGATCTCGTTGTTTTAACACCTACCAATGTCATTGATAACGATGCTGCTAACCATTAGTCAGCAGGCTATGGAAGGACGGCTTTCTAAGAATTCTTATAGAAATAGGTAGATAACATATTTCTTTAAAAACCACAGTCCAACATAGGATCTCCCTGCCTTAACACCTACCGACCCCGAGTCATTGATAACACGGCTCAGCATTATCATTAGGCAGCAGGCTGTGGAAGGACGGCTCTCTAAGACTTTTATGCATATCCTGATGAAATAGTTAGATGAAGATACTGTTTTTCGTTATAAATCTTATTGATTTACAGGTTATCTATATGTTCCCATCCTTTTCTAGCCTAGGCAGGGCTAAGGATTTTATTTAATGTATTCGTCTCTAAATAAATTCCTATTGTCCAGGCGCGAATCGGACTCGTCTCTAGCCTGGTGAGATTAAATCCAATGCCTAAACTCACATGGCTATCCTTATATCTCAATTTTAAAAATTTCGTTTAAACGAAAACATCATTTTCAAGAGACTCTAACATTAAAAATTTGATGAAGACAGCAAAAGTTGTATCACTTGTAGCAAAAGAGCAACATTTATAGAAAGACTTCCTTAATTCATGTTATTAAAGCTCTACATGTTTCTCGTAATTTACTTCAACGGCTCATCTGGAGTAATATAGAATCAATAATATCCGTAGAAAAAGTGTTTCTCGAAATTCTTAGCCTTTGCCTACAAGTGTTATCAGAATCGGTTCGTTGGGTCATTGGTTTATCAAAATGTTTTCAATTAAAATGATTTCAAACGAAAGTCATTTGTGGTATCTTCCTCATAATGGATAATGAATGGTCTGTATATCTCAATGTAAGAAGGCTCCAGTTTTTAGATTCTTTTAAACTCGTGTTCTCTAGAGAGCAGTGTTACATTATGTGTGTGGCATTTTAATGGTTTTCATTTCTCAAGAGCTGGAAGAAAGTATGATCCTTTCTCCACCAATGGCCCTGGCAATCGTATCCTTGATTTTCTGGAACAAACATTTGTTGTTAGCACCTGATGATGGCTCGAAAATTGTAACATTGCTTTTAACAAGGACTAGTTTATTCTTCATTTATAATATTGTAATTCCACGGAGCGTTTATTATTTTTAATTAGCTTTTAATGAATTTTAATTGTAGTATAAGAGCTAACTAGCTGAATTACAGATGTATTCCAGAATAAGCAAGTAAGACCTAATAAGCACAGCATACATTGCTTTCTTTATGTGCAATTCAAGAGAGATTTACTCCCTAATTACCTTTGCCATTCTGATTAAGTTCTCCCTCACCTGACGCAGAGGAAATTTAAATTAAGTGGTTTAATTCTAGTTTCCCTCCGCTTTGTCTGTGTGCTTAGTTTTGTGGTCATTGTGTGTGGCTCTTAGCGTAGTCTAGTATGTCTTCTAATGGAATTCTCAATCGAAGTAATTTTCGTCTTTATTCGAGCAGATCTTGAGTTTTCTTACTTATTTGCACAAGTGGAACCGCCACAGCAGTAAAAAATAAGCAAGCTACTCGGACAAAATGTGAACAATATTTGGTATTTAGGCTTCAAATAATGTGCTCCACAATATAACAGCTTATTGTTAATATGACATGAGTAAGAGTGGGGGTGTACTGAAGGCTCAAAACTAAAAAATGCAAATATCTGGATTAATAATCAAGATAATGAAAAAAACGCTCATAACAACATTTCTAGAATATTACATTTGCAATAAGATTGATTCTATACAAATTTTCGATCCGACGCCTAGAAGTGGGCGTTTACTGAAAGTTACAATAAAAAAATACACAAAAACTCGCTTAATATTAGTGTCATATATGAAATAGGAATAGAATATTAATTTTGCAAGAACAGTAGTAATAACATTTTTCGACTAGACTCATATCAACGGAGATATTGCGTTTTTTTTTCTCTTTTTCATTTTACCCTGCTCTGAACCCCTACGGTCTTCTGCTGGTCCTATTTCAGCCGGTAACGAACTCTAGTTTTACATAAAACGTTCGCAAGTCGAGTTCGGAAACGATAATGGAGACAGCTGGGTTGTTGAAAGGCAAATATATCTACATATATGTACATTCATTTGGTTTTGAGCTCTCATTTTCTATCTCTTGGGTAGGATGGATGGAAAATTTTTGAAAACCTTCAAACTTGACTTCTTTTAAGTGAAATATGCTAAAAACTGACCATGCCTCTACATTACATGAGATAAATATCAGCCAGTGTTTATATTGAAAGGAGAGAGCGATGGAGTGAGAGAGATATAGAGAGAGACAGAGTAAGAGAGAGTGAAACAGAGAGTTAGAAAGAGCGAAATAGAGTGAGAGTAACATCTTATTCAGAAACAAAAAATCGTTTTAAGCTCTAATTGTCAAAGCTCTTTCTATCTCAAACCACGTTGTTCTTTATATGTAAGCAAAAAAGAGATATTTTTAACATAATATTTTAAAAAAAAAGGTTGTAATTTTTTTCTGTTTTCCAATAAAAGTTGACTTTAAGTCCTCGAAGTAATGTTTTTTTTTGTTTATGCACTTTGAAAAAATAAATAAAAATTAAATAAACACCTGATTTAGTGAACAAGACCTTAAACATTAGCTGCTGCAAACGATATGAAAAGTTTAAATTGAATTTCGCATTAGTCGATGGTTGTTTTCAAAACTCATGGAATTTTATTTCATTAAATGTCGTTTATATCTTGCCCGGAGAAGTAGAGGTGAAACGCAAATGTTTCCATATCTCATTTATTTAACACCGATACGAAAATTTTGGTTGTTGATAATGTAATATTGTGGTATAAACTAAGTGGTAAACGTAGAATGGCGGGTTCGATTCCCGCCTGGGCAAAGGAATTAATTTAGTGACGGAATTCATTAAATAAAATCCGACCTTGGATAGAAAAGGGTGGTAACCCGTAGAAACCCCGTTCCAATTAGCCTTAGCTGCAAAAAGTAGTCGTTAATAAATAAATAAACTAAGTTTCCGTAATGCCGAAATTAACGTAGTTAAACCACACTTTCAATACTCTATTACTTAACATCTCATATACAACTTATACATCTATTTTTGTGTTGCTGTGGTCTTTTATATGGGAGGAGAATGGCCAGGCGACGTTGTCAATGTGTCATTCTCGAGAGTGGGAAATCTGCTTAGATTACGCAAGACCTATTTATTACTCATCCATCGAAATAAAATCTAGAGTTTCCCCTGATTGGAGGCAGTTTCTTTCAGTCCTAATTAACTAAGTACGTAAGCTGAGTTAGTTAATTGTTAGGGGCGAGACGGAGTTACAGGGGGAGACTTGTTAGTAATTCCTGTGAGTTGTCTGCAGGTACTTTGCCGCAACCTGCTCTGCAGGCCTCTAGCTACAATACTATCTATAATCCCAACCTCTGTCATGTCGCCTCATCTGCCTCTTTTCTATTAATCTACACTATTCTTCTTACAGTGAGATTTGATGCAGTAATAGAGCTCGTATTGACAATATGGCATTATATTGATATATATGGATTGATGGATGTAGAAGGTACAAAATTCTCAGATGGTGATGATCCAGCACTAGAAAGTTTGCTATAACGAAGTATTTATGCCTCCCACCACAAAGTACCTATTCTCTGTCATTCCACCACTTGAAGTACCCTTTCCTCCTTACAAAGTACCCATTTCTCCAGATGAAGTATTTATTCCTCCTGATGAAGTACCCTTTCCTCCGGATGAAGTATTCTTTCCTCCTGTTGAAGTACCCTTTCCTCCTGATGAAGTACCTCCATGTCTCCTGACGAAGTATTCATACCTCCTCACAAAGTACCCATTCCTCCTGATGAAGTACCCATTCCTCCTGATGAAGTACCCATTCCTCCTGATAAAGCATCCATGACTCCTGACGAAGTATTCATACCTCCTCACAAAGTACCCATTCCTCCTGATGAAGTAGTCATTCTTCCTGTTGAAGTGCCCTTTCTTCCTGATGAAGTACTCTTTCCTCCTGATAAAGTATTCATGCCTCCTGACAAAGTATCATGTCTCCTCACAACGTACCCATTCCTCCTGATAAAGCATCTATGTCTCCTGAAGAAGTATTCATACCTCCTCACAACGTATCCATTCCTCCTGATAAAGCATCCATGTCTCCTGAAGAAGTTTTCATACCTCCTCACAACGTACCCATTCCTCCTGATAAAGCATCCATGTCTCCTGAAGAGGTATTCATACCTCCTCACAACGTATACATTCCACTTGATGAACTACTCATTCCTCCTGTTGAAGTACCCATTCCTCCTGACAAAGTACACATGTCTCCTGACGAAGTACTCATTCCTCCTGATGAAGTACCCATCCTACCTGACAAAGTACACATGCCTCCTAATGAACTATTCATTCCTCCTGATGGACTAAGTGGCCATACCTCCTGTTGAAGTATTCATGCCTCAGCGGCGTAAGTCTTCCGCCACGCAATAGTTGCTTAGACTAAACATATAATCACATTTTATTCTTAAACACGGAGCCTCTGGAGAAAAGACTAGAAATCAAAGCAAGATACTACAGTGGGGAAAAATCAAACAAGAAAAGAAATGAGTAGATTAATATTCTAGTTTCAGTAAAAATGTATAGAATACAGTTGTAGAATATTGTTTTTTACAAGGTTCAATCTGACTAACACAGGTATTATATGCCGATATATATAACTGACCCATTTTAATTTCTCTCCTTGGTAAAATCAATGCCAATCGATAATACTCGTATATTAAAATTGAGTCATGGGAACAACCTCAATAGAGAAATCTTCTTAAAACGTTTAATAATAACAAGGCCACTAGAGGTCTGATTGTCAACTATATGTTGGTGTGTGTTTGTGTGTGTGTGTGTGTGTGTGTGTGTGATTGTAGATATAAGACACGGGATAAATTCCAAACCTTAGAAAATAAATCCAGATCCGTCATGATTTTAAATTATTTTTAATAGTTTTCCATATAAACTGTAAATTAAAATACTTTTTAGAGTAAATAAAATTCTCATTCAAACGTTCTCCAGTTGCTATAATCCTGCTTAAATAGTTTTTGTTAGTGACGTAATACCATCATTCTTGAAACTCAGGTGGGGGAACTTAGTTCACACACAACATGGAAGCTTGTGGCTTTGTTCAGTAAACTCCAGGTTACGAATCTGTGTAGATAGTTTCAAGTGTACAAAGTTACAAAGCAGAATCGGATTCCTGGAAATGTTTTAATTACTGTACTCGCTCTATTACTTTAGACTTCTCTTTCTGTTAAAGTGTATTTGAAACTTTGAAAAGTTTATCGCATTTGATTTTACAAAAAGACACAATTTTTTTTTTTAAATATATATAATAATAATAACCGAATATAGTGTGGCAAAATTAATGATATGGAAATGTATTTTAATGTAGTCCAGAAAGTAATTTACTAATAGATTTACAGTTTTCTGACACTTCTTCCTGTTCAATATGATCTCTCACACACGTTCGATGTACATTCTCGAGGAAGGAAGCCAATTAATGCTTTCGAATGGCCAGGATTGCAGAAATATGATAAAGGATAAGACTCGGGAAGGAGAAAATAAAGAAAATTACGAGAGATGACATCACCAGTGGGAATATCAGGTATATTTGAAACCAACTTAGTTTGTGCAGCCAATACAGGATTGATTTTTTTAGCAACTTCCCCACAAGGGAAATCGGCTATTTAGGTTATAGGTACGAATGGCGCCATTTTTTAAGAATGTTCTAAATATTGGACGATTATAGATTTCAATTTTGGAACATCTCATTTCGTGACATTTAAATTTCATGTCTTGGATATGTATCGGCTTAGGTACAATCAAATATATATGTGATAGTAGAGGATGGTTGGGAATAGGCTTTACAATACACTGAATTCGAACCGAAAATATTCCTCCATAAATTCCATTAGCAAAGTTAATATCAATATGAATCGTACCGTAACAACAACAGCTTGGAATACTCATCTGAAGTTTCAAAACAATTAAACATAAATTGAAAATTCCTTTCTACGTTGGAATAATATTATTACTCAATTACTCCCAGTAAGACTTGAATTATTTCAAACAATGTCTATATTATTACTGTCCATAAGATTGCTAAAGAAATAAATTAAGAATTAAATATACCGAAAATATCTTTATCATTTGTAGTTTATTAATTATAAGCATTGAACTTATATATTAAAGAAATTTAAAAAATACTCATCAAAAAGTTAAAACTTTATTTAGTGCCGATTATTGCTGTCATAAACTACGAAAGCTAAAATATCAAGGTACAATTATTCAAAATCAATGAGTCGATGTGCCAATGTTCAAGATATTTAGTAAAAGAAATTTATTTGACGTCATGAAAGACATTTAACTTATGTGATAAGATTTATTATTTCATGTGTGCGATAATCCGAAAAAAAACGTATTTCACTTCGGAGGAACGATTTCGTTTATAATCATTCAATTCATATTAGAGTTATAAATTTAAAATGGGATGAAAAAAGACAAAACACTTACAATATAAATAATAGTTTTGTTCTCAAAGACTATAAAATATAGTCCACTACTTCTCTCTCCGTTCAAGCTGTCTTCTTTTTCTCTCGTCAACTCAAAATTCATCGAATAATAAATATCCTTTGTGTTGAAAGCTAAATTCGATAGATCTTCAGAAGATCATATATATAACTTTGGAACTACCTTCCGGTAACCGACATGAGAGGACCATTATGGAGTCCCTAGGTCTTTCCAGTGCTCTATTGCCATTCCAGGAAGATTGTACATATATTTTCAATATGTTCATACCTTCTATATTTTATGACTATTAATGTTCATTTTGTTCTGACAATATGGCAAATTAGACTTATATCTTGAGTAAGTGGATGAATTTTAGAAGGGAGCGTTTCAAAGTGAGTAAAATAAATTGGTTAACTGTAGATAAGGGCAAGGAGGCAGCGGTAGGCAGGATGTAATCTGTAGGGATACGGTTTAGAAGAAGGAAGGTTATAATCCCCAGAGTTCAGTGACATTATGGTAAATTAGACTCATACAGTGAGAAAGTGGACGAATTTGAGTGGGGAGCTTTTCAAAGGGAGCAAGATAAATTGGTTACCTGTAGATAAGGGCAAGGAGACAGCGGTAGGCTGGATTTATCTGTAGGGATAAGGTTTAGAAGAAGGAAGGTTATAATCCCTAGAGTTCAATGACAGTATGGTAAATTAGACTCATACCTTGAGTAAGTGAACGAAATTGAGTGGGGAGCTTTTTATAGGGAGCAAAATATATTGGTTACCTGTAGATAAGGGCAAGGAGACAGCGGTAGGCTGGATGTAATCTGTAGGGATAAGGTTAAGAAGAAGGAAGGTTATAATCCCTAGAGTTCAGTGAGAGTATGGTACATTAGACTCATACCGTGAGTAAGTGAACGAATTTGAGTGGGGAGCTTTTTAAAGGGAGCAAGATAAATTGGTTACCTGTAGATAAGGGCAAGGAGACAGCGGTAGGCTGGATGTACTCTATAGGGATAAGGTTAAGAAGAAAGAAGGTTATAATCCCTAGAATTCAGTGACATTATGGTAAATTAGACTCATACCGTGAGTAAGTGTACGAATTTGAGTGGGGAGCTTTTTAAAGGGAGCAAGATAAATTGGTTACCTGTAGATAAGGGCAAGGAGACAGCGGTAGGCTGGATGTAATCTGTAGGGATAAGGTTAAGAAGAAGAAAGGTTATAATCCCCAGAGTTCAGTGACATTATGGTAAATTAGACTCATACCGTGAGTAAGTGTACGAATTTGAGTGGGGAGCTTTTTAAAGGGAGCAAGATAAATTGGTTACCTGTAGATAAGGGCAAGGAGACAGCGGTAGGCTGGATGTAATCTGTAGGGATAAGGTTAAGAAGAAGAAAGGTTATAATCCCTTGAGTAGACTGACAGAAGCAATAAATTGCGGTTGGAGGAGGCCTGAAGTTGCTCTAAATCCCCTAACCGTATTTGAGGGGGGGGGGAGGTGCTCACCCCTCAGTGTAACCAGTGCTACCAACCCCCACCCCTTACTTATACCCGCTCCAACTATCGAACTGACTGTTTCCAAAATAAGTCACTCCAGGATTATCATTGACTATATTTATCGTAAATTAAGTGTGACTTGTCTTTCCCCTCTAAATTTTAGAGAAATTTTGAAATACCGTGTTCCCTTGATGTATTCCTTGTTTATTCGATTATGGGATTTTGTACGTCATCTATATATATATATATATATATATATATATATATATATATATATATATATATATATTAAAAAAAACACTAAGGTTTGTCTTATCTATTATAAAGTTATTAGCTATATTTCCTGATACAGAAGACTCTACATTAACTAAATCATAACATTTTATCATCTCTTCACTCAACGAATTCCTTCTAGTTGGTTTTTAGGAGTAGCAATTTTCTCCTTTGCTGTCTCTTCATTAATGGGGATCAACTTTATTTTATAGGTCCGCGCATGTGAACCTCACATAATTCAAGAAGAACATGCCTTAGAGTGTTGGTATTTGATATTTAGGCCTACATCTAATAGTACACCTCATTTTGAATAAGGCGACCCAAGGGAGGTGGGGAAGAGGGAAAATTGTCATTCGCGACGTAGCAGATGTATGGAGGTCTTAATTTATTAGTCATAAAAATATCTTTAAAGTACGTTCATGGAAACTTTTGGGATTTTGTCCAATGCAACTGAAATATCTTATTTTTTTTTTTGTAATTTATTAACGTCCACTTTGTGCTGCTGCTTGGGGCGGGCTATCGATATGTCACAAGTTTTACCCAGATGGGAGTTTGGGTTTTATTAATTGAGTTCGTCCCACCATTGGATTCACGGGAATCGAACCTCCCAAGCTAGGCTTTCAAATTAAATAATTTTAAATGATCTGCAGTAAAACATTACGCATATTTAATTTAGTAGGAGAAAAATAAAGTCTTGTGGTTCTTTTATCTATTTTTTTAAAAGCGAAGAAAGGGATCCGTGGTGTAGTAGTCGGATAAAATTAATATTTGATTTATGTATTTTTCTCCCTTAATCGAATTTATCTAAATATATTCCCGTCACACCCCCTCGCTGTATGACTCCCCCAATAGAAATACAAATCAAGAAATGTGATAGTTAAATAAACAAATACGTGAGGAGACAGCTAGTAGGGAGAAAGATATCCAACCTAGCGGCCTGCGGGCATATTCGAATCACGTTTCATGCGTTGAAATATTTAATCTCTCTTTCTCTCTCTCTCTCTCTCTCTCTCTCTCTCTCTATCTCTCTCTCTCTCTCTCTCTCTCTCTCTCTCTCTTCTCTCTCTCTTCTCTCTCTCTCTCTTTCTTTCTCTCTCTCTCTCTCTCTCTCTCACACACACACACACACACACACACACCACCCGCCTCACTCTCTCCCATCTTTATTGCTCTCACTCACCCGCTAATCCTGTGACGGACGGCCTTGGCCCAGGGGATAACTTGCCTTCGCCATAGCTCGGCACTTATACTTCCTAAGGCATGTACAGGGATAAAAAATTCCGCCAAGCAGAGGCACCTTAAAATATACTGCTCAAAAATGAATAGGGATATTGGTTATTTTTTATTATCCTATTAATTTTAATTAAATCGATCTTAATTAAATTTCTTTTTTATGGGGGAAAAAGACAATAATTTCTAATAAATATTAATGATATTTATAATAATAAAAAAAAAAATATGCTAGGCCCCATACATACCACAAAACAGCCAATATCCCTATTCATTTTTGAGCAGTTTAGTTCCCTTCGAGTGCAGGAACTTCAATGTAGACCCTCATCCCTCCTCATTCGAGACGCTTTATTTTCTCGGGATTTGGGCTAGTTGGTGGAGGTCCATCCTAGACGGAAGGATAATAAGGACACCTCTGAATTTCGCCGGAGATGTCGGCTCTGTAGGGACCAGCTCTAGAGCACTGAAGATGGGACGGTGCGCCCCAAAAGTACTCTGGATTTAATAAATGAAGTATTAAGAGTGGAGGTGTTTTGACCTTATTATCCTTCCGTTTCTTTATTTTCTCTTTTTTTTTTTTTTGTTATTTTGTTTTGCTATTTTCCTTTCTGAGTTGCTACTGATTGATGGATGAATCGCTGCTATTACGGAACTCATTTAAATAAATGAATCAAATAAAAATAGTGTTGGCAATTCTTTTAGTAATATTTCACTAGTGTCACTTAATTTTTGACCCTCCAAACAACGTTGATTGTTTGGAAAAATAGCGTCAAAAATACAATTTCCTTCGAAGGAAA
Source organism: Riptortus pedestris (assembly GCA_019009955.1). Classification (NCBI taxonomy): domain Eukaryota; kingdom Metazoa; phylum Arthropoda; class Insecta; order Hemiptera; family Alydidae; genus Riptortus; species Riptortus pedestris. Next base: position 132,673,569 of record CM032229.1, on the reverse strand, counting down.
TCTGCTGAAAGGCTTGAGGGAGAAAATAAGGGATTATTACTGTTGCGTAGTAGAGGAAGAAACGAGCGGGAATGTGTTGGTGGTAGTTTTTAGGTGCTCAATAAGTATCGACACGGGTTGGAACCGAAACCAATTTGTTGTTGGTGGGGCATGTGACGGGGAAAAATCACCCCTAGCCCTCAGCCTAATTGTCAAACTTCCACCCGGCCGTTCACCAATCCTCGTTCACTCTCTCCAACAGCGAGATATAGCCCAAAGAGAGGAAGAAAAAAACCCACAACCGCAGACCAATATTACAACCGCTGACTTGCTTGTTTGCTTTCCCAAATATCGGAAACCGAGCCCCTGTAAACATTCCTATTGGTTCTCTGCCTGATAGATGTGACTTCTCAATAATGCATGTCTCTTCCCTCGAATTACCCAGCAATTTGTTTCTTATGCTTTGGAACTCGGTTAAAGCTCATCGGATCAGTTTTACTATAAAATGTTTACATTGTTAGCACATTTTCCTAAAGGGTTTTGTACAATATTTTACAGTTATTTTTTTCCGGCAAATGCTATACAGCATGTAACTAGCTCTAATGACAGTTCTCAAGAGAGTTGAGGAACTCTTGTATTCTCCCTAGAACAGAATGGTAAGTTGGGTGGAGCTTACTAGGGATGAATGATGTTTTACGTCCTTAGCGGAGGGATCACGTAAACTAAGCAAATTACCCACATGTTGACGGACCCACTTCTCATCTTATTTCACAGTATATTATCTATTTCTAAATTAAAATCCGATGAGTAGAAGAGGGGGTTTACTGTACAATTAATTCAGTTTTCTTTATTTAGTAATAATAAAAATAACCCAGATATATGCTTTTTTTAGTTTTCACCCTTCAATGAACTCACACTCCTATTCATTTCACATTAGCAATAAGCGGCTATTTCACAAAGCGCCTTATTTCATCTTTAAATAGTACTTAGTGATGTCTCCGGACAAGGAAAAGGGAGGGTTTTGAAAAAGAATAAAATCAAAAATTCAAAATAACATGTGTCGAGACGAGAAATATTACTTTTTTTCTTCATATTTTAACGGTTAGGGACTCAAAAATAAAAACCTCCTTTTCCCAATATCTTTCGTGACATATATACCATGTCATTCCTTTTAGATATAAAGTTCTCGCCCCCTCTGTTACACTTGTAGAATGTAACCTTACGAGCTGGGGACCTTTTTCATTGAAGGTAGCTGCCATTAAAATATGTAGAATATATGTATGTATATTGGGTCAAGGAAAGCTATATGAAGAAAAATGTTACTTAATAAACTGTATTTAGCCTTAGTCGCAAAAATTGGATGTTAATAAATAATAATAGTTATAAACCTTATTCAGAATTTAATTTTGTACAATTGTTGTCTAATTATCAGTCTTATGTAAACCCCCGACATCTACTAATGTGAAGTTACTTCCAGCAACACACTTACAGCATTAATTTTGAGCCCTCTTTATACATGATCCTTAATGGTGGAAAAATAATGAATAGATGGTATCAGATCTTCAGCTTGTCCACCACAAATAATTTGATCTTATTTAATAGGCATTGTGTCCAACAAGTGGGAAATCTGAATAGTTTACACAGCCACTGATTGACTGATTTTTTATGGCTTGCCATTATTTTACCTGAGGAATCATCTTTGAGCTGACACAATTAGGGTTTAGTATCGCGGTTCACGCTCGAACAACTTGCACAAATTGCATAGGCGAAATAACGGTGTATGAGGTAATGAATTCCTGAATGAAAGGAGTTGATGCAGCTGAAGAATGAAATGGCTGCCGTTGACAGGAAATCATAGGGCTGAATTTATATATATTTTCGTCCAATAACAGAAGGGCCTCTATGGCTTCATTCATCAATCAGTGGCCATTCACAACCATCAATCATTTTACGTCAGACCTACTTCCATGGATCCACTTGCTGTCCATTCATTGTTTCTTCCATACTTGTTTAGCTTGAAAAAATGAATTTCTTATCAGGGGAAATAAAAAACAAAAATGTCTTATTTCACAATAAAACATTATATTCTATTCGAAAATTAGCAGTTTCACGTCTTTCACAACTTAAAATAAATATGCTTTCCGCGAAATATAAAGGATTGATGAAGCAACAAAAATCCATTACTTTATCGCACACAGAAAATGTTATTTATGCTAGCCTTCTTATACCCTTGAGGTATCACGGTTGGACGAAAATTGATGAAGTCATGTTTAGAACAGCTGTCTTGACTGATGGAAAAATAAATAAAGTTCACCGTTAAAGTATATAAGATATGACTCAATTCTGTCCAGACATTGATGTGTCAGCACGTAATACCTTAAATTAAACAGCGGAAGATAAAAATTTAAAAGTCCGTCACGCGGGGGCTGCGTAAACTAAGCAGATTTCCCACGTGAAGTTCTACAATAGAGAAATCTGCCTAATAATAACAGTAGTAGGAAGGTATCTCTAGACCTATTCACGAGGGACGAATAGTTACGGAACCAGCCACCAGAGCTCTCGGCGGATAGTGCCGAACATAGCCGACTCCTGCCGACCAAACACACAATACAAATGCAAATATCTCGGTTAATATTCAAGATTCGGAATAAATATATAGAACAATATTCATAGTAAATGTAATTAGCAATAAGATTGATTCTATACAATCTTTTGATCCGACGCATAATAACGGAGATATTTCGAATTTTCAAAAATCCCCCCACTTAACCCCCCCTCCCACTGGTCCGATTTCAGCCTTTAACGAACTTGATCTTTCTTTTTACATAAAACGCTTTAATATGAAGTTTGGTAACGATCAAACAAAAATTGCGACCGCTAGAGCGTTAATAGACACACACATATATATATATATATATATATATATATATATATATATATATATATATATAGAGAGAGAGAGAGAGAGAGAGAGAGAGAGAGAGATTATACATAATTTTGAACGGACCTCATTTTCGTCATCTTCTGGGTAGGATCGATGGACATTTGAGGAAATTTTTCAAAACTCGCGTCATGAGTTCGACCTCAAACTTTATTACAACTGCCCTACATGTTTCGTGGCTTATTTGCAACCTCTTCAGGGGATATCCCTTTTAAATAAATAAATATATATATATATATATATATATATATATATATATATAAATTTGTTATTAATAACATTAATTTAACATATCCCTTAAAAATTCGTTTGCTATATATTGTATTAGTAGGTGCCTAAATCTATGATATATTTATTAAATCTAATTATAAATGGCTATTTACATTTCTGAAGTGCTCGTTTACCTTTTAAATCATGTTGCGGCTGTCCTCACTGAGGAGGTAGATGGTACTGAGAGGTTCCCGAGTTAGATTAAGACAGCTGACTAAAAATCGATTACTTACAAGTCAATCTTTAATTTACACAGTCATAATTTACAATCGATTAATTTAAGATGAAATGTTATAGAATATATGATTTAGGTCTTTTTTTTTCACTGCCCTTTTTTCTATTTTTTATTATGCGAATGTTCTCTTTTATTTTTCGTTTGGTATTTTAAAGTCTGTTTCTCATGAATACAGCTGTATATTAAGCACTATGCTTTTCGATCCGATGCCATGGAATTGGGATGTCGCATATGGCTTTCAAATGAAATAATTTTAAATGAAGTGCAGCAAACATTTTGTATATTTTATTTCTGTTCAAGGGAGTCATGTGATGCAATGCTAAATCTTTGTATATATTTTTATTTAATGAAAGGACTATGCATTTTTTTATTATGATAAATTCTTTATTTCCCCTAAAGATGACAGCTTTGAGGTTGAAAATACTAGCTGAAATATATCATCTTTTGACAAAGAGAACTTGAGATTCAACGGTAATTTGAATTGCAATATCTTTGCTTCCAGCAACTAGCCCAGAGCTAAACTGTCATAAAGAGAACGTTAATGAATGACGACAATTATAATTATTGAAAATGCACTAATAATTTAGTCCGAATGTATCCTGTCCACGATAAACTCACTCTGTTGCTCTACGGAGATCTCTGCAATATATTTAATGGATTCTCGGATAATCTAGTTTTAAAGATTCCTTGGCCACCCACCGTGAATTTAGCTTTAAAATTGTTAAGTTCCATCCAATCTGGGCCTCTTTTATTTAATAAAATACCTCTCACAATACCACACCTGCGCACTCAGCAAATGTCCTTTTTCATTTACAGTTTTCAATACTTTTAAGAAAATTCCCTCAAAGTGTTAAATAAATAATAAGAATTATTTATATATTACAATATACCGCATCTACTATTGTCATTAACGGTTGATGGATCAGGAGTTCTTGGAACAAACGAGTTTCTGTTTGTCAAAAAGCCTTTTGATGTCTTCTTCATCGTTTCTTATTAGTTCTCTTAAGTACGGTTTAAGGTTCAAAGCTGTTCTTGGAAGATGGCATTTTTTACAATTAAGGAAAATATATGAGACAGTAAGATGGACATTACAACAATCGCAGGTTGGAGGGAAAAAACCTTTCAATAAATAACTGTGTGTTAATTTTGTGAATCCCATTTGGATATGGGCAAGAACAACCTCTTTTCGGATTTGTCTACTTGTAGTATTCCATCGCTCGGTAATTTCTATAATTCGCGCAGTTTGTTGTCATGTTTCTTCGGTCCGTCTGACTTCCACCTTTGAAATATGAGCTATTGAAACTCTCAGTTCCAATCATCTGGGGAGATGGTTGTTACTGTTCTTTTTTCTTCTCGAGCACTACGAGCTTCCAAATCCGCCACTTCATTACCTTACAAACAAAAATAAAAAGGAACACCAACAAGTGATAGGGTTTTTTTCTGAGGTTTGTATTTGACAATTTCCTTTGTCTTTGAGTTGATAACGTGACTTTGGCTTGGCAAGACTTTGGAGTGAGATGTAAAAGTCCGTAGCGATTACAAATGAGTCTTGTTGAATTTGTTCTATATCAATGTAGTTATTTGAATGAAAGAAGTAAAATAAGTGCTGTTCGCTGGCCATAAGATCTATCCTAAGTGTACTGTAATGTATGATGACAAAAAGCAAAATCCTAAATATTTTAGTTTTCATGCAACGGATGGAGTAGTATTTTAGGATAATTGCGATGTGGAACTGAAATAAATAAATAACATGTAGATTGTTTAATTATTGTCAAAATCGTTTGAAAGCATTTATAGAAATCGCAATACTGAAGGTAGCCAACACATACCTATAATTATTCAGCACTTAAAAGACACAAACATGCATTAATTATTAGCTGTAATTCGCTTCGATTTTAAAATAGAATTTTCAATAAAGAGAACCATTTATTTTATTTCCTTTTATACGCGTGTGTGTGAGTGCATGCTCCCATGTCTTAGAGAGTTCTTTTTGAAATATATTTTCTATAAATGTATTTTTATTTGTCTATTAGCTTAATTCCTTGAACTTTGAACACTATTTTAACTTGTATTATCATATAATATTAGTTCTTATTTTGTATGTATTGTCAGTTAACGCTTGGCAATTTTTTTCTTATCGTTAACAAACTCGATGTTTAAACGTTTTATGTAAATATGAAGATCAAGTTCGTTAATGGCTGAAATCATACAAGTAGGAGTGGCATATTTATAGGGGGGAATTTCGAAAATTCTTAATATCTCTGTTATTAATCGTCGGATCGAAAAATTGTATAGAACCAATTTTATTTAAAATGTAAGGTTCTATAAATGGCATGTGTCCGTTTTTTTGTTATCTTGATTACTAACCTAGATATTGGCATCTTTTTTAGTTACAGCCTTTAATTAAACGATAAACCGATCTTATGAAGCACTTTATTTGAAACTTAAATACCAAATAATGTTCTCATTGAACATTTACGTTTTGAGATAAATGCATACACGTGGGATATCTTCTTAGTTAACACAGCCTCTGCGAGTCCGAATTTTTTTATTTATTATTTTCTTGTGTTTACTGACCACCATGTTGCGTTTCTTTTTCAACTGTTAATAATACATTTTTTTTCTTGTTTTTTTACTATTTAAATGAGCAATACTGCCAACACGAAGCTATTAAAAAAAATAAAAAAAGTTTGTTAAATATTTTCCGTGTTCCTAATTGACAACGGAGAATCTTTGAATTTAGTGTCGGACTAGAAATGGGACTTAATTCTAAACTTTTGCTACGCTCATACTTTCCATGGTCAACTTTATTAACTCATAAAAACACAAGTATAAAATATTTATGATATTAGGTAGTTAGATGTACTAGTGCGCTAAAAATACATTAAATGCAGTTTTATATTTAAAAATACGAAATAACAAGGGGGTTTATTTTTAGAACAGGATCAAATTAACCGTAACTTCCATCCTCCCCCCAGGGTAATAAGAAGGAATGAGCATGAAAAGAAAATTACTTGGACAAATTGGGGCATAAAAACCACTGGCGAGGCGTGTTATATGAGAGTGTTATAGTCCATCTCCACCTCTCTACATCTGAGCCGAGGGCAGTATAATCATTTTTATATGTGTTCTGGAGTGAAATAAAAACGTAAAATAATGGGGTAATAAGGGTGGGGGGGGATAGTGGGGCAAAAACCTGTCAGAGTTATACCTCTTTGAATTCCAGATTGACGGGGCATATGCTGGCTATTGATTTTTATATATAATGATTAACTATTATATCTGCCATCTAGGATATATCCGGAACCAAGGAAATAGGGCCATGATCTTCCAGTTTACTTTTGAGGTTATGTTCTGGGAATGATTTTCGAATTTCTTTAATTCCATCAATATATCCTTGGAGTAACGAATTAAGTCCGAACACACACATATATATATATATATATATATATATATATATATATATATATATATATACTAGATAAGGTACCCGGCGATGCCCGGGAAATCATTGCTGACTGACTAATGATTGTATTTTTATAGCAAGACTTCAATGTGTACAATTGCACTTCCCTCCACGATGTATTGTTTTTTCAAAACAGCCAATCCTAAAGTGTAACTTTCAGGGTTAATAGAATAGAAATTTTAGTTTTGAAGAATATATGAAAATGGGTTCCTAATTTATCCCTCACGACTTTTTGACTCACGGTTTTTGAATAATTCAAACCATAATCATGGGTAGCATTTATCACAATTAAATATCTTCTATAATGAACATATTTCCTGCCAAAAATCAAACCAAGCACATATAGTTTTATACATAAGATTATATTCGTATTAGTAAGCCTCAGTGGAAATCACTTCCCGTCGTGGCAGCATTCCACAGGAAATAACTAAACTCAATTACCTCCCGTCCATTTCCGCTCTCGCAGGAGCTTTATCATCGTTGTTTTCCTTAGAATATTATTTTAATAATTTATCTCCCTGATGGAACTAAATAATAGATCCCTAAACATAATTTCATTTATGTTCAAAAAGCTAGATGAGGGGAAGAGAGCTCCCCTGCAACCTAGTAATACTTTAAACATTCATATCGAGTATATATTAAATACCAGAAATGCTCTTATAGTTTATATTCTATTAGAAATAAATAACAATAACACACACACACTCTCTCTCTTTTTTTGTTTTAATCCTCACCAAACTAGCGTTTCAAGTTTGATAACTTCTCAAAACTGATCACGAGAAGAGGCTTCAGAGAGAGTAATGAAAACATACCGTTATGACTCGGATTGTAAAATGTAAAATAACCTATTTTAATCGACACCATATTCCTAATTTAACCATTTCATACAATAATTAAATGTTGTTCCCGTTTATAATTAAAATGAAAGCCGGAGGGAAGGTGGTCCAGTGAGTTTACAATTTCGGTTCTATATATATTTTTTATAAACCGAGTTATTTATATTTTATAGTTTTCTGTTACAACTGTACCAATAAACATTTCATATTAACTAAAGACCAAGTTCATTTCCGGCTGAAACCAGACCATACGGATGGGATTTTTTTAGGACAGAGGTGAAAATCGAAATATTTCAATTACTATGTGTTACACCGCTAATGTCACGTAACCAATCTTATCGCCTATTTACTTCCCTCAAATTATTATTCATTACATTTTTTGTTTGTCGTCTATTATCATATGAAAATCATTCGAAACTCTAGTCAACATGTGTTGATGAATCAAATTCTCCTCTTCTGTAATTGCGTCCTTCAAGTCTATTAAATTACGGGGTTGTGAGCATAAACACGTTCTTTGAAATACCCCAACAAGAAGTAGCCAGAAGAACAAGCCCGGGACCTTGGCGGCTACGATACCTCACCAGAACATGAAATCAGCTTGCCAGGAAACATGTTTCTCATAACTTCCATCGATGTGCAGGCAGTGTCCGCTTCATTGGTATACCAGTTTTATATGAAAAAAATAATATTGTATATGGAAACATCAGGGTGGTGAAAATAATATAAATGAAAATGTAAGTATTGACGCGAGAAAGAAAAAGAAAGAAAAATAATAATAATAAAATAACGAATAGAGAAAACCAAAAAATGAATAAATAAAAAAAAAGAAAGAAAAAAAAATAAAATAAGGAAAAGAGGAAACAAAAAAAATGAATAAATAAAAAAAAGAAAGAAAAAATAATAAAATAAGGAAAAGAAATAAAAAAAAAAGAAATTAAAAATAATAAAATAAGGAAAAGAGGAAACAAAAAAAATGAATAAATAAAAAAAATAAAGAAAAAATAATAAAATAAGGAAAAGAGGAAACAAAGAAATGAGTAAATAAAAAAAAGAAAGAAAAAATAATAAAATAAGGAAAAGAGGAAACAAAAAAAAATGAATAAATAAAAAAAAGGAAGAAAAAAAATCAAATAAGAAAAAGAGGAAACAAAGAAATGAGTAAATAAAAAAAAGAAAGAAAAAATAATAAAATAAAGAAAAGAGGAAACAAAAAAAAATGAATAAATAAAAAAAAGGGAAAGGGGGGGCCAAAAAATTGAAGTGTATGCACCCAGCTAATGTAGGAAAGAAGTGGAGACTAGTGTGTAGAAATCGTAGATTATAGTGTTTTGTATATATTAATGTCTTTTAGATGTTTAATGATTGAGTCTATGTAATTTCTGGTATCGGTCAAAAGTTCCTGTAAGTCATGTGGAATATCTAAATTGCCTCTTTCTCGACAGTCAATCAATATGTGATGTACAGTTATAGTTTCGTTACAATGTCTACAAGTCGGTGTGTCCTTGTTTGTCATTAAGTGTCCTTGGGTCAGCAAGGAATGGCCAATGCGAAGTCTGGTCAGCACAACTTCATCTCTTCGTGTGCTCCTGTTATTTGGTGGCCATTCCTTAACTGTTTGTATTATTTGTCTTAGTTTACTGTCGTTTGTGTTATCCCAAGATTGCTGCCACTGCTGTTCTAGTGCCTCAGTGCATTCGGCTAATACGCTGTGGTCTGCAGAGTTTAACTCAATGTCTGGTTTGTCTACAGTACACTTTGCTAATCTTGTTGGAAATAAACATTAATTTTGCACTAGCTAATAAATAAACATTAATTTTGCACTAGCTATTTCAAAAACATCCGTTTCCCATAAGTCGCCTTATATAATTTTGAACGTACCTCATTTTGTTCATTATCTAGGTAGGATCGATGGTAATTTGAGTAACGTTTTAGAAAATCGCGTCTTGAGTTCTGCCTCTATAGCTGGTTTCCCCTAAGGGAAATCTGCTGAAATACTAAATAACGAGGGAGTTTATTGTTGCAACAGGATCAAATTAAGGCCTACCTAGGTAGAGTAAGAAGAGCATAAAAAGGAAATTGCTTCGACAAATTGGGGTATAAAAACCTCCCTGAGGAACGTGTTATACGAGAGGGTTATAAGGCCATCTTCCACTCGGGAACATCTGAGGCAGGGGACCGCCTACTAATTTTCCTATGTGTCCCGGAGTGAAATAAAAAAACATAAAACGTGTGTGTGTTGAGGGAGCGTGAGCATGGCGGAAAGTGAGAAATAAACGTAGCCCCAGTATATAAGGGTCGTGAGAACGTGCTCTTAAAAAATGACGCACAGTCTAGAGATAAACATATTCAAATGAGAAGCCCCCCACCTACGCACCCCCCCCCTACGCACCCCTCCCTTCCGTACAAATCATTTTACAATTTATTGTAAAACACTTTACTCAGTGATTTATTGCGTGAGTTTTCCCCAAACTCAGTTGATAAGTATTATCTGACATTAGGAACACAACATAAAGACACTAATTTTTACAGTTCACTACTAAGTCGGGGTGTAATTTAACATTTCGGGAAATCTTTTCAAATGTCAAAACTATAGCAAACCCAATATGCTTATATTCAACGGACCTCATTTTCATTTGGTATTTGAGGAAACGTTTCGACCATCGCGTCTGGTGTTCCATTAAGCGAAATCTGCTTAACAGGTACTATCTATCTTCTTCTTTTCTGGTAGTATTAATTTCTAGAAGAACGGAGTATAAAGTATAAATCATTTATCTAATTATTTAATGATTGTAAATGAATTTAATTTTTAAAATATTTTCTCAATGTTAAAGGTGGGTTTTAACTCATTTTCAAAAATGTTATTATTTGTTGCCTTTGGCTTTTATTCAAAAATAATTCTACTTTACTCTCTCTTTTCTTATGGACGGGATTAGGATCCGACATTTTAAAGTTTACAATTCCTGACACCTTTAAAAGAAAAAATATTCCAAAGCCAATTCCATATGTTATTGTTAATATAATATTGTCGACTTTATGTCAAAACTTCTTAAGTAAAGCATGTTCGGTACATTAGACTTAGTCAACAATTTGAAAAATGATTAAATTAAACACTTTGAACGAGTTGTACGTGACTGAGCAACAATTAACAATTTTGTTTGCCAAAACAAAAATATATTCGCCCACTGAATCCAGATAAAAATAGATATAAATCTTCCTAATTTATTAGTAAAGTAGATAATTTATTAAGGGTGAAATACTCCGTTATCATAATTGTTGTTGGCTAAGGACGGGGGCCTCCTGTAAATTCATCAAGCCTGCTTATTCAAGCCCCTACTGAACATGGTATTTCCATTATTCACATTTACACAGTCAAGTATATCTCGACTGGAATTCCAGCAATGCCCTTTAATTAATTAAGTTAACTCAGAAGTGGAAATTTTTCAGGGCTCCCCTAAAACTCATTAAATACTATTAAAAAAACAAATTAACAATTTTTACATGAATATACAGTTACTAATAACAAAAAAAAATTGAATCTTTCCATTCGCTCGTACTCCAAGACTTTTAGTATATGAATTGTTATCAAATTCGTTTCATATATTTTTCTTACAGCTTATATAATTATTTTTGATGCATGTGAGACATGATTTTCCAAATGTGTGTTAAAATGTCCGAAGTAGATGACAAAATAAGACCCATTCAAACTTATGTACACCTATTAAAAGTTTTTGACGGACTTATTGACTTATCTGAGATAACTTTTAAGATAGAGAACAATGTTTATAATAGTATTTGCAGAAAATTAAATTTGCAATAGGACTGGTTCTATAGAATTTTTCGACGGTAAAAACGGAGATATCCTGAATTTTTGGTGTTCCCCAAAACAAATTCCGACAGCTAGAGAGTTAACACATATATAATTCACAATCTTTAACAGACCTCAATTTCGTCAACTGGTAGATCGGTGGAAATTTGTGGACATTTTTCAAAAATTGCCTCATGTGCACGATCGCAATAGCTGATTCCTTAAGTGAAATCCACTAAAAAACACAAAGTGACACATCTGAAACATACTTTTTGGAATCTATTTTTAAATCATTAGTCAAGTTTATTGTTAAACTCTAGTTGGTTATCATGGTTAGAAGTATTTTTTTTCTTTTTAAATGTGTTTGTAAATTTTAGTACATCATTTTTGGTTTTTGATAACAAACATGTAAAATGAAGCTCCTATTTTCTTATGTATTTATTATTGTTTTTATGCCTTGAGAAAAATATTTACATTTATCAAGATAATTGCATAAGGGTGATATCATCATTCTATATATAATGAAATACCTGCAGAAAATATCATGCAAATGTTTTTCTAATTTTTCGTAGAACATTAGAAATCATTGAATATTTCCATAATGGTTTCGTTATTTGTTGTATTTCATTCCTTTTATTTTTGGCTTGCTTTCATTCAAAGATGACGAAATGTAGAGAACGATGTATTTGTTAAACATTGTAATAATTCACTGTTTGCTGTATAATATATATTTAAAATTTATGAAATTCCTTAATTTAGATTTCTTTCTGATGGTGCAAGCTCTTTAATCCTAAACTGAAATAATAACACCATAAGAAATGTGTAACATTATTCATTAAATAAGCATAACTTACACGTTCTTCTGTATGATATATGTATATATATATATATATATATATATATATATATATATATTTAATTAATATATAATGATCGTCTTGAGTCACTCGTAGGTCTTCAAGGCATTAGAACATTGATTCAACAATAATTATCTTATTATATATAGTAATTGCCATAATTGTGTTAGACTAATGACGATTTTTTTTTCTATTTCAGGTAAGAGGCTGTCAGGGTCAAAGGATACAGAGTGTAATCTTGCAATGAGTTCTGTTTCACTAATGGTACATATTCATCAAGCGGCAATACGCCCCATTTAATGTTATTTATACTTTTTTTTTAAAATTCGTAGAATAAATTTAAATATTCAACTAGCCATTAAGCAACAGAAGCACTCGTAGAGAGGACGTTGTGTAGACCAGACTATTGTATTGACCATTCCTTACTGACTCAACGGACACACAATTCCAAACAAGGACGCACCGAATTGTAGACACTGCTACGAAACTTTGACAGTATATCACATATTATCTGCCTACCGACGAAAATACGATTTAGACATCCATATGACTTACAGGAACTATGTTTACTGATAACAGTGATTACATGGACACAACCATTACACATCTAAAAAAGTCCGTCACGCAGGGGCTGCGTAAACTAAGCAGATTTCCCATGTGAAGTTTTACAATAGAGAAATCTGCATACTGGTAACACAACACCACCATGATTAAATACAAACGGTAATGAGAAATCTTTCAGTTAATTAAAATAAATTCCCAACTGAAACGACTTCAGAATTGTAAGATTAATTTATATTTTAATAACTCAAATTTTAGTAGTCCAAGAACTAAAGAAGGGGGGGGGCAGATGAACTAAACGTATTTGCATAAATCTCACAAAGTAACGAAGGTAAGGTAAGGTTAGAAACGACAGGCAAGATTAGAAGAATTCTATCACCTGAGCCGAGGAATGACGGATATGGCTGAACTAATCCGAACTGTACCCGACCACATGTCTCACAGACTTCATAAAAATGCAAATATCTCGGTTAATATTCAAGATAATAGAGAATAAATGTATATAACAATATTTATAGTAAATGTACTTTGCAATAAGATTGGTTCTATACGATTCTTCCATCTGATGCATAATAACGGAGATATTTTGAATTTACGAAAATCCCCCCCCCCTCGAACATAAAAGGAACATAGAACACAAAAGGAACACAAAACATAAAAGGAACATAGAACACAAAACATAAAAGGACCATAGAACACAAAAGGAACACAAAACATAAAAGGAACATAGAAAACAAAAGGAACACAAAACATAAAAGGAACATAGAACACAAAAGGAACACAAAACATAAAAGGAACATAGAACACAAAACATAAAAGGAAAATAGAACACAAAACATAAAAGGAACATAGAACACAAAACATAAAAGGAACATAGAACACAAAACATAAAAGGAACATAGAACACAAAACATAAAAGGAACATAGAACACAAAAGGAACACAAAACATAAAAGGAACATAGAACACAAAAGGAACACAAAACACAAAAGGAACATAGAACACAAAAGGAATACAAAATAAAAAAGGAACATAGAACACAAAACATAAAAGGTACATAGAACGCAAAAGGAACACAAATCATAAAAGGAACATAGAACGTAAAAGGAATACAAAACATATAAAGAACATAGAACCCAAAGGAACACAAAACATAAAAGGGTCACAAAACAGAGAGAAAATACGAAAAATAGAGATGAAATCAGAACAGAAAGGGGAAGAAATTGAAACGCAACAAAAAACGGAACTGGAACTCAAAAACCAAATAGAACTCGAAAAAAAAAGAAAAGAATGAAAATCTAAAAATAAAAATGGAACACAACAAAGAACAAAATAAATGAACGAGGGAACAAATAAAAACAAAATTCAAAACTAGGTACAAAACTGAAAAACGAAACTAATGATATAGGGCAATAGGGAAATCAGTAATAAAATATTTAAATATTCAAAAAATAAATAAGTAAATCAATAATTAAAATAAAATTGGTATAAAAAATGAATAAAAGAAATTATTAAGGTTTTGATAAAATATAAGTTGGTCCAGGTGACTATTTACATAAAACTCTGTAACTCCCTAATACACACTCAAGTGAGTGAAAACTTGAAAACAAAAACAATTGGGGTTTAGATAAAATGTTTATTTTTGCTTCCAAAAATGTTGTAAAAATAAAAATGTATAACTTAAATTTAAAATATATCAGATTTTTGAATAGATGTGTATAGTCTTTAAATGTTTGAGAATAGTATCTATGTATGGACTCCCCTTTGTCAGTAGTTCGTGTAAATTATGTGGTATCTGTAAGTAATTGCGTTGCCTGCAGTCAGTCAGTATATGTTAAACTGTCAGAGCTTCATTACAGCATCTACAAATCGGTTTGTCTTGTTTGTTCATCAAGTATGAGTGTGTTAGTATATTGTGTCCAATTCGTAGCCGTGTAAGTATTACTTCATCTCTTCTTGGTTTAAAGTCGTAAGGCCACGGCTTCACTGAATGTTTAATTTCTCTAAGCTTACTAGTCGAGCTCAGCCAGTGACCTTGCCATATGTGAAGTATTTCTGTCTTTGTTACTTTGCATAAGTCCTGTGTAGTTAGTAATTTCGTGTCAGTAGTGTTTTTCCTTGTGGTTAGTTTTGCATGCTTGTCTACTACAGTATTCTGTTTAATGTCTTCGTGTCCGGGAATCCATAATATAGTTATGTTTATATGTTTAAGTCTGTTAATGTGAGAGAAAATTTGTGTGATTACAGGATGTGAATTGTAAATGTTTCTTAGTGAGAGTAATGAGCTTATTGAATCTGTGCAGAGTAGGACATTTTTCTGAACGTTGGAGTCTATATTGGAAAGAGCGAGTAATATTGTATGTAGCTCTGCAGTGTATATGCTTGTGTCATCAGGTAGTTTAATGCTGTGAATATGATTGTCAATGACTGCCGCTGCACCTGTACCACTGGCAGTTTTGGAACCGTCTGTATATACGTGTAGTGTGTTATGTGTGTGGTTTGCTACAATGTATTTAAAAGTGTTTTGATAAAAGATGTTTGAAAATAAATCGCTCTTTTTATATTTGGAAACACTATAGACGAGTGAATCAACGGAACTCATTTAAATTAAATAAATAAATAAATATTCAAAAGTAATTTGCCAAAGTTCAGAAACTGAGGTTTAACGTCATTGACTACCAATTTTGGACTCACGGAAACCTTTTAAAATCCATTGGCAAACTTTTTTTTTAATATTAATCCAAACGCCCGAAACTTGAGATGGGGGATTGGTCAATTAAATAGGATTTCATTTTGAAATAAAGGCTATAAAAAGTTGGAGCATGTAATTATTCTGTAACGAGTTTCCAGGAAGAAATAATGTTTCGAACTCCCAGTTATGGGATTTTATCATCGGATCATTTCGTCCTGATGAAGGCCGTTCGTTAGGATTAAACTCAGTTCATCAAGATTCGGCGATGTAATCGGCTTACTCCGGATTCCCTTTTTATCTGCAGCTTTTTTTTCGGATGCCAGAGGCTGATAGTGTTATTTCGTTTTGTAATAGCTATTCCTATTTCACAGGATAACGAGGGTTTTTAAATTTATGGATCGGAAAATAGAGCTTTGGAAACGTGAAAGATCTTTTAATGGTGACTTTTGTCCAGCAGGATGACTATAATTATGCATTTATGCCCGCTGAGACCTTAAAGGCAGACCATCGCTCCAGATTTTCTAGTGACCGACTGACTCTTGTGGAACAGCCGTTCACAAGAAACCCTTCTACATCGGTTTGGGGTTTCCGGGAGCAGACGTAGGTTCTCGTTGTTGAATTCTCTGAGTGAATAAGAAGTGATGGGGGATGTGTTTCGGACCACTTAAAACATTTTGAACTTTTACTTTAATAAGGGCGAAAAGAGGTCGTCAAGTCATATTTTTACTTTGGCTCGCTATGTCATTAATTTTTTTTTGTTTTACTTGTAGTAGAATAAGTTATATTTTCATCATGTACGGGCATAAAAATTAAAAGTTAACTTTGTCTTGTATTTAAATACAGATAACAGCGTGAAATTGCATACCAAATTCGTTAAAAGTAAAAAAAAAATAACTCATTGTAAATTAGTACTTCAAGCCTCGTTTATTATATTATAGCCATATTTGTATAATATAATCAATAACTATTGAAAATTAACATTTTAGCTCAATTCCCAATGGCTGACACCTTCAGTTAGTAATACTTATCCCACGGTGAAAAGTGGTCTTATTAAATTCACTCAATTTAGGTCAAGATCAATAATAGTTTCGAATGACTCTTTCAAATATTGGATTGCCGAATGACGAGACATATACTCACTATAGGATATATAGCATAGAAGTCTGTGCCTGACATAGTTAATAGAAGGTCGTATCAAACAAATTAATCGTAATTTTACCATGAGTTGGATATTGCTCCTGATGGAGCATCAATTGAAATAGAAAATATTTGGGCAATAAAGTGATTTATGAATACTTTGAAGTTTTATTAATCTTGGCCTTCAGTCACATACTCTGTACAGATCAGTAACCATTTTTTTTTTTTTTTAGTTGCGGCGTTATCATTTTATAAAGTGATAGAAGATTGTGCTTGGTTAAGTGGTAGCGTTTAGGGGTTGTTGTAAGGTAAGACGAGAGACTTTGGACGTGGTAATAGGGGAAGTTACCTCGTAAAGTTGGACTGTCAAGTACACGGAAGCTCTTTCTAGTATATGGCCCTCTAGGCCTTATATCTCTCCAACAGCCCGCTCCGGCTTACAGCTCGTCTAGAGGCAGTATTTCTACCCAACCAACCCTTTTCCCCATTTTTCTATCAGCTTCATCCCCAAACTCCAGAGTTTCCGCGCAGGGAAAGAGAAAAAAAATCAAGCAAGCCAAAGCTTGTGCAGAACGACTTTTCTCGGGAACTCGGCGGACGTCGTTGCAACAGTTCGACTACAAATTGTATTTCGTAGAATTCCACTAGACTTTTTCCGTCCGATAAGTCGCTAAAACTTTGAAAGTTTCTGCAAAGGGCCTTCTACCTTAAAGTAATCTTAGTATTAAGCCCTTCACTTTATCCTAGCAACTTCACCCCAAAACTACCTCCCCACCAAAGAGTTCACTGTTACTGTTACTTTAACAACTGCGAAATTATAACACTACTACTTGGTGTAAATCACCTGTGATATAACTCCCAGTGTCTATCATAACACTCCGACTTAAACCTAACTTGCATTTGAGGTCTCAAAATACACCACAACTTATTATAAAGCAGGGCCTGTGAGACATATGCGAGTTCGTGTTATCCAGTTTTTTTTTGTTTTTTTTTTTAAATTCCAGCCATTTTAATAACCCCCGGATCCCTGAGAACATGCACACTCAAGAAATTCTGCCAGAAAAAGGAGCTTGTCCATGACGGGCATACCATAATGTGTAGTCTCTGCCTGTGATAAAACCGAACAGTCACCGCGTCATTATAGCATCTTTCTTCCAAGCCCTCATTTTTCTGTGTGGTTTATCCGTAAATCCCAACGCTCCAAATGTTCCTCACCAAAAACGGAACTAATTTGTATGCAGTCTTACCACACTGGATAATAAATCATCGCATGCGATATAGTAGTTCATCTTTTATTGAAAACTTTACCATATTTCTGCAAGTTTCTCGACGTAGGACTTTTTACAACAGTAGCGTCTTTTTTGGAACCCTTCAGAACGTTAGTTCCCTCTTCGAACTTTAGAACTATCCTGCGTTATGAAATTGAAAAAGGAATACATTATGTTGGACGCCCGTTCGGGATAAGAGTAGTCGAAGTAGGGTGGGAGATATTAATTTGTAAAGCCTTTGTACAATCCAACATACTGGTTTAAGGTAATATCAAAGATCTCCACTGATGAAGAACCGTCATCAACACTGAAACAATTTAACTCATCTTTCAGTATAAGAGTCAAGATCTTAGGACTATCCGTCCAAACACTAGAGGTTTGCCAAAACGTTCTTGACTTTTAATTGATTGTTACAAACGAAAGTGAGGTATGTTTTTTTTATAACAGCCGATATTATTCCGTTCATATAATCGTGAAATCTTGAGCAGTGTAAATATAAGAGCAGCGTCTCCATTGGAATATAAATGCTAGAATAAATTATGCTTCACCGGGCATCATATGGACGAACCCAATAAATTGGATATCGTCAACCACCATTTGCCACGGTAATAGATTGGCTGTAGTGCATTCTACTGGAAATGTACTTCGAGCAATTAGCAAACAGGAATATCAGTGACGAGAACACCATTCACTCTAATTAACCCAGCTCTATCACTGGTTCGACAGTTATTAGTTCTCACAGATATGTAACCATATATCACCAATTACTGAAATTGATACACAGTTGCGTCATGAATAAGACTATTTGTGTTCTTGTCTTTTCTATGAAACTACTTCGTAGATTCATATCGAATCATTTTTTGATCGTTGGCAACGCAAATAACTTTTATTAAGTGCTTTCTTGAGTTATCTCTTGACCCACCCACCCTCCAATTTTTCCTTTACTTTAACCAAGGCCTGCCAACTTATTTTATAGATACCATGAAGTAAGGCATAAGGGAAAAGTTGCCACAGCTGCATTGTTATTTCACTGCGACTAATGCTGGTTTGGCGTTTAGGCCTTGCTTTGATAGTTTTATTTCGTATTCCAACTCTTGCCTTGTTTTCTCCCTTCACTCTTGTCAAATGTCACCTTCAAACATTTAAGTCGACTTTCATAATTTCATTTTATTGTGTCTCATGACTCGCCGCAATATATGAATTTGGTAAGAAGCAGTTTTCATGAACGTCCATTAGTAAAAAAAATAATGAACTCACTCAGGTTCCGTTACAAGACCATTTGTTGTACCTACTGCCGATTCATTTTCTCCATCGGTATCTATGTACCAAGAGCTATATCTGAAAGAATAGCTCCTGAAATTCTATTCTTCCGACAAAGCACTCAGATCTCATTCCTATTAAATTTGTTTAATAATCATGAGTAAGGTTCTCTTCTACTAGGAATTTCTGATATCACTTATTGCTCCCTTTGGGGCCAAGCAAATGCTTTAGCAGTAATCAATGCTACAGCTATGGACCACATGAGTTCTTCACATTGTCTCCTTCAACCCATACAGGGCCCTTCAGACACTACAACACATGGTGGTTTATAAATAAAAGAATTAAATGTATCTCCTTCTAATCCAATAACTCTTTTTATCAGCTTCAGTCCTAAATCATTGGGGGAAAACAAGCCACGTCTGTACTTGATGCATCCACTTCACAAGAAATTTGTATAAAAATACATTATCTTTTTTGGAATCCAGTTCCAAACGAGGGTGCTTCGAAATTTCATCCACACGAGAGATGAATCCAACTACGTCAATAATAAATACGCCAACTAGAGTCAGAAAAAAAGTTGTGGGCTTATTTTGACCTTCTGTAAAACTCATGTAGTTATGAAGACGTTTTTTCTTACAGGCATGGCGTCCCAGAATATAGAAAGTTTCCTATTCATGGAATACAGAAAGAGTGTTCATGAATTAGTTTTCATTAGTAGTTACAAAACCGCTCAATTCTTTTTCTGACGATTAATGGAACACGATCTTAAAACTTGTGACAACTGGAGTGGTTCTGAAAAACTCTAGGCTGCGTAGTGATTCGCTACAACTTCATAGTCCTACATTCATCAAACAAATCGCAGCTGTTCTTGAATGAGGAAGTTTAAGACTCTAGGCATTGAACCTATATATATGTGTGTGTGTGTGTGTGTGTGTCTATATATATATATATATATATACACACACATATAAACATATGGAGGGAGAGAGGAGTAGAGAGACCTTGCAATGGACCCCACCCTAGAATGAGTCTGGAACCGGTTGTTGAAACCGAAAGCCAAGGACAAGAGTCGACCTTTCCATGAGGCCAACACTCCCTGTCCACATCTGCGCTCTGCCATAGCCACGATATACTCACTCTCACTCCACTAGCTCTGTCTGCTAGTTTGGAAATTACCCATCTCTCTCTCTCTCTCTCTCTCTCTCTCTCTCTCTCTATCTCTCTCTCTCTCTCTCTCTCTCTCTCTCTCTCTCTCTCTCTCTCTCTCTCTCTCTCTCTCTCTTCTCTCTCTCTCCCCCTCTCCTGGAATAAGTTGTCTCTAGTATACTGGCGGACTTCATTATATCTGTGGAAGGGAAGAGACAATGAACATAAGGTGGGGAATAAAGAAAGTTGGTGGATAACATTGAGCAAGTGAGATATGAGTACAATATGAAATTCAATAAATGCTTAACCTGGGAAATATTGTGGAATGACGTTCCTAAAAAAGAATACTTAGGAAATGTATCGAATCAGGCGTGGGATCAGAATGTGACCTGCCTTCAACCGTGAAACTGCAAGAATCATACTTGCGGAGTTCACTGTTGACTGGAGCTACCACCGCCAACCTTCGTGCGACATAAACAAATAGTCGGTTAGGTTTTGGCAAATAGAGATTTAACTTGAAAATACTGAGCATTTCGATTGGTCGGGTCACCAGTGTCAGGAGCTTGAGTTTAGCCCGGCTAGCTCGGGTCTGGGAGATTCGTAGTCTGTTTTCATACTGACGGATATTTCCGACTTATTGACATTCGAGAACCCGCAGTCCACAAGGGGTTGGACCACACTCCACCGAGGTCACCCAATCGAGTACTGGCCACCCACGATGCTTCTTGCCTGCGGTCTAACAGTCTCTTACTCACTTCTTGGTACCCCAAAATAAATAATAAGTTCGTTTCCGATTATACTCATCATTGATTATGTATAACAGAGATATGAATAAAAAAAATGCTGAGAATAATATTACTTTGGAAACTTCCGTTGTTCACATCCGCCGTTTTCTCCGAAAGTAGAGATGAATCCTGAGCTTTGATAACGAAGTTAATATACCGTCAGACTTGCAGACAGCGAGCTTCTTTGCTCATTTTCCCCCGGGGCGAGCTCTGCTGACGTCAGAGTGAATAACAAAGTCTGTAGCAGCAGCCATTGGCTGAACCACATCAACCCTCAGCCCCCCCCCCCTTAATAAGGAAATTCATTTCAAAGGCATGTCAACAGGCTTCCAACTTACTTTAATTAACTTAAGAGCTTTCATCCCACCTACTGGAATAACTCATGTGACGCTCGTCATAAGACAAACTTTGGGCGAATCATTAGAGCGGCGAATGCTCCTTTCCTGTTTGTAACATATGCAAAGTTCATATATTGTTTACTTCATTTTAATATTTAAATTAAATTCAAAATATTCCACTCCACTCCTTGGTAAATTCGGCATTTTCCTCCATTTGTGAAACCTCAAAGACTTATCAACTAAGCAAACCTGAAAGTACTTTAAAGCTGTAATTTTCACAATCAAACAGTCTGATTCATGTTAGGTATCTTATTAGTAATAATTTATAAACTATGTACTCGTACAATTACTTTGTGTTAATCATATACTGTATTACTTGAAACATCGTCATACAAAATAATTGTCCCCAAAAGAAAGAGACCAACTAAAAATATTTTTTTTTGTTGAAGCGAGTTTCTATAGGTCCTAAATATAATACAGTGAACACAACGTTATTAATTATAACAATGGTATAGTCCTATTATAAATAAATCCATCAAATTGGGGGAAAAAATTAAATTCATCTCTGATTTCAGGATATTTCCTATAAGGTAAATCAGTTATTTGTATTACAACTGAAACTCTTTCTTTAATATTAAACGAGATAATATATTTTATTTTTAGTTTCCAGTCTTCAGTATACCCCCTAGTAGCTTATAGTCATGCCATGTTAACAATAAGCCAATATTTCATAAATGAAATGTCTCACTCCAAGCTAAAATACCAAATATTATTTTCAACCATTATTATGTGAGATAGATGCAAATGCCTAGTTCGAATTCGAAAGTTCTAAATATCTCCGTTATGACTCGGATGCGAAAATGTAATAGAACCAATCAGGTTTAACTATTGATGCCCTACTATTGTTGTCCTATGCATGTTTTTTCCTGTTTTGAGAAAACTCCCATTTCTATTCATAGGATTATTTACTTCTAAATAGTGAACGTTTGGGGAGATGAGATCTGGAATGTTTCATACAAGAACTTGAGAAATCCGATTAGTTTACGACGCCACTGAGACAGCCTTTTTTGAGTTTTCCATTGGTTTTTTCTTTTTTCAGTTAGACCCCTCACTCTAAAAAATATTTTTCTAAGAGTATTAAATGAAAAAAAAAAATCATATAAACAGAGATTTTGGTGTTTGTACTGTAATTTAGTTAGGACTAAATACCTTATTTTATATTAATAGTTAAGTATGTTTTAATTTAAGTAAAATTTCAAGTGTCAAGGGGTCGGTTTTTTTATGAAATTCTGCGTAGAATGAGAATATTAAAGAAAATATGAATGTATCCAATTTGGAAGTTAATTTCTGAAATCATATTTCTAGTCAACATACATAAAAACTAACTTCGGATTTTAGATTCTCAGAAAAAATAGAAAGAAGCCGTTAGAATTAATTTTCTCCCAGAAATATTAAAAAATGAAGAGAGGGGGAAGGTCTCATGGACTGCCTGTACTTCCTCTTATGTTTTTAAAACATCAATATTTGTTCGAACTATTCATATAATATGAATGACCTAGTTCATTAATTTATTTCCAAAATTGGATATGGTTGAGTGGGAGATTAGAAATTATACATAAAATGGAAAAACCTAGATGTGTTCGTTGTTGTGCTTCCGATAATCTTGCTCATACATTAATAATTTTGTATCAATATTTGTTTAATACAAATGTTTAATACCATTTGTTTTAATATATCGTATTTCTTCTACCTTGAACATTAAAGTAAGTACATTGAAGTAATCTCAATGAATAATTTTTCCTATGAGAAACAGAAACATGCAAATATAGTTACAATATTATAAAGTAGCCAATTTTAATAAAATAACTCTTCTTGTTGTCCACTTCATATCACCATAAGACAAAATAATGTCTTGTGTTATTTATGCCACGTATAAAATATTTCATGTGTATTCCTTTTAGCTCAAGTCTCCGCCTCAATTGCCGAACATAAGTGAACATATATGCCCTAAAATTGTAATTGTATTCCGTGATTGTAGCTGCAGTAGAGCATTGGTTGTTGGCCCAAGGAACGAGATAGCCTCGATGCAGCCTGTGGAGTAGTTCATTGGTCTGGAAGTACTTAGGTCATTGTTGGAGTACAGGCCCGCATCTTGGCTGCAATTCACATTCTTCCTCCAAGAGCTTGTTAGACCAGCTCGGCAAAACTTAGATTGGCGTCTTACTTACTTTTTTTCTTATCTTACTTTTTTTTTTGTTTGTGTTTTTTATTCGTCCAATTTTCCGTCAATAGCAATGTCTCAATTGAAGTTGGCCTTCAACTTTGTTTGTCGGAAGGTTCTTCCAAGTAACAAGGAATGTCGTTTCATTCCTTTGCTTTGTTTCAAGTTATGTAATGCCGATCATATTCCAATGAAATGATGAGCAACAACAGAAACTGATGGCTGGAATACTAACATCTCTCCTCAACAAAGAAAATGTTTGATAAAGCATTAAACTTTAATTTTCTGAAGTAAATTCCAGTTTAACAACAGTCGAAGGATGTAGATGTTATTGTTAACCCTTCACAGGCAAGGCTGGGTCGCCGGTGACCCAGAGGTTGGTAAAAATAATATTCTGAGTAAAGTAAGGGGAGGAGGGGAGGGGGAGTGCATGTTACCCCTCCCCTCCTTCCGAGAGTTGATGAAAAAGAAATTGAGAATCAGCCTGGACCCAGCACGTTCAACGTCGGTGTACTTTTTGTGAAAAATCAAGAGATCGTAAGGGTACATCAAACTGCGCTCATTGTAATCGCAGCCTATGTGCTGAGCATAGGCTAAGTATTTGTTCTCGATGCATTACCAGAGTCTCACCTGAAGAAGATGAAGAAATAGAAGATTGTTAGATTGTTCTGAGTTTGAAGTATTAGTGAACTTTCATTACTAAGAGTTTATTCCTTTTTTTTTTTGATTTTTTATCCCTCATATTTTCTTATTCTTTTTTCCGTAGAGTATTTTTTATATATATTTTTTCTGTAAGAGTTTAAACTATTTATTTTGATCTGGAAAGTTTTTGACTGTTCAGAGTAGGAAAAATTATTGCAGGACTGCCGGATGAAATGGTAGACTGACAACTTACTGAAAACTATTTAATCAATAAGATTTTATTAAATTTTCTCGTCTTTTATAGCTGGAAATTTCTTATTTTTTCCCTTCTAGGAGTTTACTCGTTTAATTTTTATCTTTTATCCTATACAGATACCAAAGGTCTGGAACTCTACGTTCCTACTAATTTAAGTATAGTTCCTACTAATGTAAGTTTTTGTATTTGTATCATATTATGTATATTGCAAAATAAAATAATTTTTTTCAAACTATACTTTCTTTTTATATAAAAAAAAACAACAACAACTGGAATATTTTTGTTAAAATGAAAAAAAAATGTGCTACAAATATGACTGGGTCACCCGTGACCCAGCTTGCCTGCAATGTAATTTTCATATTCCTTGTCTGTGAAGGGATAAATATCGAAACAACTTTAAATTAATGATCCCCGAATTCATGGAATTCAGAATTTGTGATTAAATGAACAAAACATTAGGAACTAACTGTCGAAAAACGAGCAACTTTCACACTTTTTACCATGCAGACATGTAAAAGCGAATAATAAAATTTGCATATTCCGTTATAACTCTCTTTGATAGAAAATTATAGTTTTAAACCCGTAATAGACAGGAAAAAAAATAAGCTCAATAACATTTGGATGTAGTTTTGAAAACGTGAATTTAAAGTACTTAAATTCATCAATGAATCTGTAATACAATTCGTCCAATCCCTTTCTTCTAAACTACAACTGAAGATTATTGAGCTTGCTTTCAAAACCTGAAACTTACTTTTAACATCATCTGTTTCCACCAATACTGAATATATATGAACACAGAAATCATAATTTCTTGAAGATGGCATTTGGTAAACTACTCTTTACGGGTATATATGAACGGCTGACTGTGTATATTTGACTACTCCTTCGAAAAGTTTTCATTCCAATTTTTTTTTAAACATAAATTTGAAATTATAAGCATTGTTTTATCATTTATTCACTGATTATTACATTATCTTTAAACGAATGGCAATATTTAAAGTAATAGTGTAATGGGATTAAAAAGAAGACATACATAGAGGATCATTTTAAGAAACAACTAAACGTAAGAGCATAACAAGTGGCATTTTGTAAAATGGTCCATATTTTAAGCTTATTAAAATAGAAAAAATTTAAAGTATTATAAAGCAGGCTAAGAGGTTGTGTCGTTTAATCTTTACCAATCTAAAATGGAAAATGAAATTAGGGTGTAAAAATGAAATTAGTAATATTTTTACTTTTCGGAATTAAATAAATTTTTACTATTACACATCTACTTTCGAGGTCCCAATGATGGCCAAAGTTTTTGTGCAAAATCATAAAGATCCCTTCATAATGAAAGTTGAATATGAGTTTGACCCCAGATATTTAAAATTCTCGCTTGGAAGTAAACAACAAAGTCAGTTTTAGTTATGAACTATTGTTCATGTTTCTAATCATATTTTGGTTAATCAATTTTACAAATTCCCTCCATTTTGCTAACACCCCAAAGGGATGTTTAATGTATTACCTCTTTCAGGGCCAAATAGGCCCTAATATCTTGGGCATTAAAGGCTAATTTCCAAGATAATAGGATGGTTCTGTGAAGGCCTAACCTAGTAACAGTTTCCATTATGCGGAAAGCTGAGTGGCTCTTAACAGTTGAGAGAACTCTTTAATGACCTTTAACGTGCTGAATTTCAATGTGATTTACTGATTTTAGCGATGCTCCGAATTTACATTTAACACCAACAATAGATGTAGGTTTTTCATTGATGCTTTTATCTGATATACAGTGGGGGGGGGAGTATTTGCACACCAAGTATCTTTTGATGAAATTCTGAATTTAGAAAATAAAAAAATGTTATAACATAATAAATAAGAAGTATATTTAATACATATATAATTCAAATGAAAAACGTCTTGCTTAGTAAAATAAAAGTTAAATATTTAAAAAAAAAAAACGGGGGAAAAGTATTTGTACATCTCACTTTGACTTCGTTTTTTAGTTTAATATTTTGAAATTACCGCTTGTAAACGCCTGGGCGTTGAGTGTACAAGGTTTTTATTAAATCTGGATTGATTTCTTCCCATTCTTATACTAATGGATTCTTGAGGTGTTGCCTTCAAGTTATGTGGTCTCTTGGAACATTTTGGTCTAACGTGTGGCATAAATTTTAATTATATTTAATCCTGTTGAGTGTGGAGGGGTGGTTAGGGGTGTGCAGTTGTTGACGAGCATTAAATATTACGCATTCTTTAGTTTTATATGGTATTTTCTTCAGTTACAGTAGCTGAACATGTCAGATCATTGTCCCTCTGGAATATAAACTGATTTTTAATTCCCAATTCAACTGCACTTGCTAAGAGGTTACCCCGCAAACTTCTCATATAACCTTCAGCATTTAAAATCCATGCAATAGGTAGAAGATTTCCATCTCCATTATAAGCTGGGCATCCTCGAACCATTGCATTGCAACCCACCCCCATGTTTCACATTAACCGGAACCGGGTTTTTCAGTCCCACATTTTTCCTACGCCAAATAGCCTTTAATGCATCAGTTCCAAACAATTTAGACTTACTCTCATCAGAAAACATCACGTTACCTCAAAAACGTATGGGCTTGTTAATGCATTCTCTAGCAAAAGGAAGTCCTATTTTTTGCGATTGGTGTCATTAATATAATTGTTTTTTCTCGAAACCCTGCCATAAAGACCTTTAAAATTCAAAACCTACCGCGTTCGTATATGACAGAGTGCACTTTCAGTGCAACAGCTCCATCTCAGTCATTAACAGACAGACAGTGTCAGTTGTCATTAACAAGAACCTATGAAAATCATGCAACCAACATCATCATAAGGAAAGGATTAAAATGTTAGCTGGACAAGGAGACGTTTAGTGACTGAGGTATTTAACGTGAAAACCGGTGAGTAGAAGTAGGGGATTATGAAAGGTTGAATCTAAAACATAAATATATATATATATATATATATATATATATATATATATATATATATACAAATAACACCGTTCATACTGTGCCTAGAGAAAAAATGTATGGAACAATAGTTGTAGGAAATTAAAATTCAACAACATTAGTTATATACAATTTTTCTACGTACACATAATAATATATTCGCAATATTCAATTATCCTTTCTAAACCCCTTCTTCGATTTCAGTCATTAGCAAATTCCTTAGTTATCCATGAACCGGTCACATATCGAGTTTGGTAACAATAAAAAAAATCACATACAAACAAAGGCACGCATATATAGTTTCAGACTTCATTTTCGTCATCACTTGAGTAGGATAGATGGACATGTTTAGAAAATGACGTCATGTGTAGCATAGCTGATTTCCTTTAAAGAACATCTGCTAAAAAAACGGTCGGCATCAGGGAGATGGTGGGAACGAGGGATGGTGGATGGGCTGTCCGGGTGTATATGGCAAATAAAAAGCCCGGGAAAACGTTTCCTATTTTCCGCCGACACACATTTGAATACTGATTACTCTCTCACTCTCTCTCTTTCTCACTCTCTCTCTCTCTCACTCTCTCTCTCTCTCTCTCTCTCTCTCTCTCTCTCTCTCTCTCTCTCTCTCTCTCTCTCTCACACACACACACACAAACACGCACAAACACACAACACACACTGTCACTCACTCTATGCTCACTTCTACATACATATTCATTCGTCACCCATCAGATCCACGGGCATTTAAACCCATTGTCAACTCACGGGGGCAAACATTTCGGCAACATTTAATCGACAACTGCCCCATCGATTAGTAACGTCCCGCTATTTCCTTTTCATAACTTGCATAGAAATATATTTAAACGGAATTGCAATTGGAAATCATTTGTACGTTTATAACAGACTACAGATTTGCCCATTTAGAACAATCATTAATGCTTAGTTAGGTAAATTACATTATTTACACTACCTTGGCACGAGGACAGTAATGAGCAAAACGTCTGACTAGAACATTAACTAGACGAGCTATCATAAAGACATCAGTTCATTCAAATTGCAAACTGGCTGGACAAACACAAGTACTTCGTTGTATTACAAACACAATTGCGTAAGTGGAAGTCAAGTTGTAGGAATTCTATAATAGGAAAAGAACTACTACCTCGAGAACAAATTAATGCACGCGTACTGAAATATAAGACCAGACAATAATCCTACAAGGACAATTAGGTAAACATAACTGGCTGTTTAGTATTACAACTGATGTATGACTGTTGGCAGCCAATACATCACATGTTTTCAATCGTGTGAATGCAATAAATATTTACCAGAAAATTTGGTCAGTGGTATAACTCATTATAATGAGTTAATTTCGAAAACAAATCTATGCACATTTTTTAATTTTGTGAAGATTTTTGACAGATATAAATGGAGCATTCTTACATTTACTATTAATCTTTAGATCGTACATCACGTTTTAGCAATATTATTCCATCGGCAAAACACTGATCGCCACTGTTGTGAAACATTTTGATTGAATAAAAAATAATTGGTACTACAGATGTCCTTAACGGTTAAGGCGTTTGGTTTAATCGCATTTGGTAATACTAGAGTGGAGGGTTTCACTCCTGTCTGGGCAAGAGAAATGTATTTAGCTACGAACTCATTGACTAAGATCCTTAGTGCCACCCTGACGAGAAAAAAGTGATAACCTGTATATAAGCCACCTTATTATGCCGAGGTAGCATAAAGTGGACTTTAATATATAGCTTTTTTTAAAAAAGAAAAAAATAATAATGTTCTTGTTTATGTAAATAAAGATAGTGGATAGGATAATAAAGTTGTAATCCGCATATTCATACTGCCTAGGGCATATCATTAGTCAGCTTGGCAAGCTACAGTGAGGGACGGATCACGAAGACGACTACAATCATGAAGAATCATTTTGAGCAATTACATATAATAAAAGTCCGTCATGCTGGGGCTGCGTTAACTAAGCAGGTTTCCCACACGTTACGTATTTGCATTAATCTCAAAACTAAAATGTCCAATGAGAACACTAGTTGGTATTTAGGCTTCAAATACTGTGCCTCATAACATAATAACATATTGTTAATATGAGGTGAGTAGGAGTGGGGGTTTACTTAAGACCAAAAACTAAACAAATGCAAATATCTGGTTAATAATCATGATAATGAAAAAATGTACATAACAACATTTGAACATTGCATTTGCAATATGATTTTTTCGATCCGACACATAATAACGGAGATATTAAGAATATTCGTCTAGTCTGCCACTCTAAACCCCCCACCTCCCCTTGTCCGATTTCAGACGTTAACAAACTTGATCTTTCTTTTAATAAATAAAACGATTACCCTTAAGGGAAATCTGCTAAAATTAAAAACGTCTGATGAACGTCTCTATTACGCTTATTTACATCCACCTGTCGGATTCTAGTCTCGTTGCGTGTTCTGTTTTCCTGAATGCATTCATTACCCTGATAGCCATTTGGGAGATGCCAAGCTTAAGATCTGAAGAAATAACTTCCCAACCACAGGCCTAACTTACAGGAATCTAGACCGTATTCCATCTTAGGACTTTAAGAACAGGATGCATATCTCCATTTGACATGTTTTGAGGGGAATTAAAAGGAAGCAGTTGAAATCCGTGTCTTTGGAATGGAGAAGCTTTCTCGCATATCGTTCCAAAATTCAAGGCTTATAGATAAACTTTTATATTTATCCTAGACGTTTCTGTAATATCAGATCCGTCGATATGAGATGGCCGCCTGGAAGAGGTTGGGGAACAACCATTACGCTAACTATAACCATAAGCTATTGTCCCATTGTCTGTTCCTCTATTCATTTCCTATCAAACGCTCTTTGATCTCGGACCGCGAGTCTGTCTTCTATCAAACCTCTTTCTTTTCCTCTCTCACTCTCTCTCTCTACCTCTCTTTTTTTAGTTGATGAACCCTGTAGAGCATACAGATGAAAGCCTACATTGTTGAGTACATCTGCACCTACGAGTAAGAGCCATAAACATGGCGCTTATAGTTGGCTACGGCGATCAACTCATTGACCTCCGTTTTCATGGTCACTATTTCTATTAGTTAAAACGCAGTTCAAAAATAATTAATTTGAGCTATACTAACGTTAGGAGCTCAGGTCATGTGAATAAAGGCGATGAGCTTAATCTCACACGTTAAACCGAGATTCATCAACTCGATTCTCACCAGAAGAATTTATTCAGTGACGAACTCCTTATTTATTAAATAAAATCTTTAGTCTGGCAACCTTTAGACGACACGTCCCAATTAGCCTTAGTAAAACAAAATGTCCGTAAATAAATAGCATTTATTTATTTATAAATAGCATTCGTAGCGAGGCGATATTGCTCATCAAAAAACAATGAATATAAACAAAATAAAAAACGAAAAAAGGAACAGAAAAAAATTAAACAGTACAATTGAGCAGAACAACTAAGAACGTAACGAAAAAACATAACGCAACCTAATAACAAAACGCAACCAACTAACAAAACGCAACGAAATAACAGAACACATCCAAATAACAAAACGCAACCAAAGAGACAAAAAAAACGAATGGACAAATTAAACAAGCTAAATGTTACAAAAGTACAAAATAAATAGGACCATGCCGCTACAATGGCGATTCATATTTTAACATGTTAGAATATAATTTTACAATATTAAATAAATATTACAATTTTTACACAGAATCGTTTTAAAACGTTTTAAAACGAAATAAGTAAATTTCGTTATTACTGAATAAATAGCATTTAACATTAATAAAGAGGTCAGCTATTATTGTTTTAAAATATTTTAGTCTTCTTTATTAAAACGATTCTTTATAGCGTCATCATGAATATTAATGTAGGCAGGATGAAAAAATTGGCTATGCTTCCACTATAACAATTTACTAAAATGGCAGAGCGCTTTCGATGCAGTGCATCATCGTCAGTGCCCGAAAATCTTCGATGTTGACTTGAGTCCAGCTCCAAGAGCCGTCAGGTCCTTCGGGCACTGACGATGGTGCACTGCATCGAAAGCGCTTTGCCGTTTTAGTAAATTGTTATAGTGGAAGCGTAGCCAATTCTTTCATCCTACCTAAATTAGAAGTCACTTCCACCGGCCAGACTACCAACTCAGAATCAATATTTTAGCATTTCAGAACTCACTGACAAAACTAATAATTCCTCTGCCTCTTTGATTTCTTTACATAAAACGTCTGACTGTTATATGTGTTTCAATGTCATTGTGTAGATATGCTTTTATAAAATAATAATTTACAAACTTAAATTTTAATAATCTTTGAAAACGCTGTCTCCAGCTTTATTAACTTTTTTGTCATGTACACATGTATGGTATGTCCATAAATTAAATGGCATAAACAAATTAACAATAAAGATAACATTGAAGACTTCTTATAATGCTGAGCAGAATATTATCAGTTAATAACTGTTCAATTTGTTAAACCAGAGTTGTGTTTCACCTCTTGAAACTTCTTTTCGTATTGTTAACATCTTCATCGTGCTGTTTCTATAATAACTAAATGCCCAAAAACACGTATATCAATACCTTAACATGTTTGCAGAGTTTTTGCCTTTCTTTTCTTTATTGACTCTTATTATGAAATAAAAAGATTTTTTTTCTGCGCTTTAAATTAAATCATTTGACATTACCTTAAAATGATGTGGCCCAAATCGCTGTGATCATTAGTGTCTTCGTATTGATCTTCTTGACTGACACATTCTAACACATATTGAAATATTAAATATTTTTGATAAATATGTAAAATACAAATTGATTTTTGTCATCAATTGAAAAACTCTCTCGTAACTAATATATATTTGTTTGGTTTAAACCCTTAGATATCTTTGTTTATTCACTTTTTCTTAGAAAATATTCCTGGGCCTAAAAATCTAAATGGGTGTTTAATTAGGATTGTATAAGTGATATCCAATCATTAATGGCAATAATTAATGAGTTAACCCATCCTGCACAATCTATAACATTTATAACTCAATAACTAAATATTCTTTATCCTCTGCTGACAATCAAGAGTTAATTAAAATTTAGTATCAACGAATTTTTGTTCCAGGAGAGTACGCTAAAACCGTAAGTTAAAAAACGAATATCGTCAAATCAGTATAAACATAAAATAGCACTGCCCCCCCCCCTCCACAATTTTCTAGATAACCCTCCAATGGAGACTAGAATCAATAAAACAAACCGAACCAATCCGAATTCATTAAATAAACATAGGTCGGAAGAATTGATTCTAAACATTCCATTTTCACTTTGTTTTGGATTTCAAAGCTCTTGAAAATGTTATTTCATTGACTCGTTTGAAAGCCTTTAAACAATATTTTGTTTTCATTTGGCAATATTCCATTTTCTTGTTTTAATCTCAGACAGAGGTAAATTTCAAACTGAAAAAAAAACAACATTGTTTTTTAGTGTCTGAGGGGGTATAGCAGGGAAATTCTACAATGAAATATGAATAAATAAATAATTCCTCAGCCTTCTGTTCATATTTAATTGAGTTTCTATTGATTCATAGTAGTTCTCTGTCGGATTTATAATCGGGTGAAATAAAACGCCAACAGCTGTTTGTTTAAGTGTTTACGTCCCTTGTATTGTATTTACCAGGAACCACAGCTGTGCTGCATAAACTAAGCAGATTTCCCATGCCCTGGAATATGACAGACTGATGATCTGTCCTCGATTTCTCCCGAAGGAAGAGGCCTATGTGAACAGGAATTAAAATGTTAGTTGGACTTGAGGTGCTTAGCGACTGATATAATTGAAGTGAAAACCGGATGAATAGAAATGGGGGTAAATAAAAGGATGAAACCAAAAACGCCCTTCACACAGCGGCTGCGTTAACTAAGCAGATTTCCCACGTATTTGCATTTACCTCAAAACGTAAAAGTTCAATGAAAACAATATTTGGTATTTAGGCTTCAAATAATCTGCTCCATAATATAACACCTTACTGTCAATATGACATGAGTAGGAGTCTAGGAGGGGTTTACTGTAGATCGAAAACTAAAAAAATGCGAAT
This sequence comes from Riptortus pedestris, assembly GCA_019009955.1. Classification (NCBI taxonomy): domain Eukaryota; kingdom Metazoa; phylum Arthropoda; class Insecta; order Hemiptera; family Alydidae; genus Riptortus; species Riptortus pedestris. The sequence continues at coordinate 132,639,835 of CM032229.1, read as the reverse complement.
ATCTCGGTTAATAACCAAGATAGAGCAAAAGTTACATAACAACATTTATCGAGCATTGCATTAATTGATTCTATACAATTTTTCGATACGCCTATTGTAACGAAGATATTTTGAATTTTCCAATTCCCCCCCTAAACCTCCCCCTCCCACTGGTCCGATTTGAGCCATTAACGAACTTGATCTTTCTTTTTATATAGAACGATTAAATACCAAGATCGGGTACGATTAAACAAAAGATGTGATCGCTAGAACGTTAACCGACAAATATATATATCTTGTTTTGAACGAACCTCATTTTCGTCATCTCCTAGGTCGGATCGATGAACATTTGTGTGTGTGTGTTTGTGTATATACACACACACACACACACACACACACACACACACACACACACTCACACACACACACACATATATATATATAAAAAACTAATAAAGGGCAACATTTAAAACTTTTCATTCCAAACATTAACACATATTTCAAGAGCAAATACATACAGACAGGCTTCTACATTACACAATTAGTAAAAGGGCATGGTTCACGAAATTCTTACTACCAACGATTCATCATTACACACACGGAGTTTTGTAATCACAGGGGCAATTATTGTTGTCTTGCTTGTGATTAAACAACTCCACAAACATGAAAAAACGTAATATACGATTCCTGACTATTGACTACCAAACAACAAAAACTGAAACAAGACACTAAACAACAAAAAATGCAAATTTCCAATTGAAGAAGTCAATTTATTTTTAAAATATAATAATCCTTTTAAAATATTTGCAGAACATGCTTTTAATACAATTGATAGGTTGACTACTTATTACAGCTGATTCAAGAACTATACTTAAAATATTTACGGATACTCAATAATTCTTTTTTCAAGAGTAATAATTTTCTCTTTATATAATTTTATTTTTATTTAACGATATTATTGTTAATTCTTTATATATAACTTGCACTCTTAAAATAATTTATACATAAATTATTTGTAATGTACTACAGATGCATGTGATATGCTAACTTGCATGGGACATGTAGAAATAATAAATGACCTTCTTACATGGTTACTATAGGAAGGAGACAAAATATATATACACACCTTTAATTAATTGCAAATGAATTAGTCACTGAAATGAGCAAATATATTCTCGAAATATACATATGGTTGAGTGTAATTGCCAGTAGAGTGTTAGAACGTGGCTAGGAAGCAGTGCGCATGCCCCTGTGCATCCATAATACCCAATGTCAACATCCAGTGTCCTTAATACAATATTCATAGCCCTAGATTCCAGTTCACCTTTATCCTACTTCCACCTGTCAGATCAGGGGCCCATAAACACCTGATCACAGCGCCCACCTTGTTTGGAATTTGGTGGGTGGAAAGGCGGGCATGGAGTAACTACATTGTTTGTTGTTAAGAATTGTCTTAAAGAGGCAACGCTGAAACAAAGCTTGAGTCAAAGTGTATATGTACGTATGAGTCCAAATATAAAATGGACTGAGAAAAATCAATCACGCAGGGGATGCGTAAGATAAGCAAATTTCCCACAAACTGTTATGAAACACTCCTTATCTCAACTCAGCATATATTCCCTTATTCATGTCCCGTTGTTTTCTCCGAGATGCTGGACGGTAGAGGAACAAAGTTATCACTATCAATAAATCGCCTTGTCCCCTACAACTAAATTATTATGCTGAGTGCACTTTCTGAGACCAAGGTCCATCATCAGAGCATGCCGGTTGTAATCGTAAAGCCTGAGCCAAAGCAGCTGGGAGTTGCCACACAAAGTTGTTGCAAGTATTTCTCATCAAAAAGGTTCGTTCATAATATTGTATCATAATTTACGTACGACTAAAAGGGAGAAGGGGGCGATTTACTCAAGGCTGGCAGTTAAAAAATGCAAGTATCCTAGGATAATATTAGAGATTAGAGAAGACAAGAAGTATACAAAACGATATTTCTGAAAAATAAAAGTAATTTTGCAACAAGATTGGTTATATGCAATTTTTCGATCCTAATCACAACAAAGAAAATATTTTGTGTTTTCTGCTATGACCACCCCCCCCTTCCCGCCCATTGCCCCCTCCCCATGTTCGATTTCTATTGGACATCTGATAATTCCATTTCCTTGTGTTTCGATCTCCAACAGATACAACCACTCCCAAAAACTTGCATCCAAGAAGCTTTTTATCACAGACAATTTAATTTTTATTCATTAGTAATAGTTGACTTGGCCACAAAGTACCCTACTTTTAGCAGATTTCCCTTCAGGGAAATCACCTATTGAGGTTGTACTCATAACGGAATTTTCGAAATTTTTCTTCAAATGTCCATCGATCCTACCTAGTAGATGACGAAAATGAAGTCTGTTCAAAACTGTATATATATATATATATATATATATATATATATATATATATATATATATCTAACTTTGGTAACAATCAAACATGCATTGCAACACTAGAGCGGTAACAAACAGGTGAGTGTGTGTGTGTGTGTGTATTATATATATATATATATATATATATATATATATATATTCTATTGGCATTATATACTTCAATATCTTACGCCGCCCCGACCTGGCTTAAGGGATTCCAGAGCTTCAGTAGTGAGGGATATACTATTAACCGTAGAACCCCTGTTAACCAAGGAGGGACTAGACTCAGTTGTCTCCAGTAGACTGAAAGGCAGTCACACAGATTTACTCACAAGCCTCCCGCCATTCCACTTCCGGTGCGGCACCAGCCCGCTCTGGTAGCGAACTGGTGTGACAACTCCGTTGTCACCCATTCAAGTACTGACCGTGCACGATGTAGCTTGACTCGTTAATCTGAAGTCGGAGGTTCTACCAATGATCAAGAGGCGTCCCTCCGAATAATGTATATATATATATATATATATATATATATATATATATATATATATATATATATATAATTTCGAAAGCACCTCATTTTCGTAATCTCCTAGGTAGGATCGATGGGTGTTTGAAAAAATGTTTCAAAAATGATTTCAACCTCTAAAGCTGATTTCCCTTAAGGAAAATCTGGTTAAAGGTGTGGCATCATTTAAATTGGTCATCACGAAGGGTAAACTAAACACATTTCTTGTGAACCGATAAATAATATGAACTTACAATCTATTCTCAACTCAGCCCTTAGTAAGAAGTCTTTGGAAACAGGGATCGAATCACAAACTGCATATGAGACGTTTATTGACTGTAAATAATATTATTTTAATGATTCGTTTGAAAGAATTAACCCATATTTCGATTTAACCTGGCAATATTTTATTTTCAATAGTTAATCTCAGATAGAGTTATATTTAAAAGTGAAAATAATTTTATTTTATTTTAGTGGCTGAGAGGGAAAGGATTGGGATTATACAACAAAAGTTTAATAATTAAATAAATTCCCGGGCTTCTGTTCGTATTTAATTGAATTTCTGTTGATTCAGTATACTATTCTGTCGGCTTGATTTTATACTCTGAAACAATCAATCCGGAGGATAAAACAGAATTTAATCAAACAAAGATCTCGGTATTTTAATGTTTAAACTTAACTTCGTTTATTAAACATGGAGGTAAGCTATTGTTCTCTGGTACCATGATCAGATGACAGAGGGCACCATTGTCTTACATCTTTCTTAATTGTAGCTTCCATTTCTAATTAATTAATAATGATTTGTGTACTCTGATTTGTGTAAATATTCCATATTAACTTTCTGTCTTTCCAATATATTTCTATTTTATGCAGTCAGACATCGGTTTACAGTTAACGGTGTAAGCTTTTTCTAGATTTGCACATGCAACTAACGTTTTTTTATTCACGTCTCTCCCTGTATTTGGGATTAGAACCTGAATATCATTTCTTTTTCCTCTTCCGGATCGGAATCCATTACGTTTGATCTCTTAGCCTATTTTTAATTGTACTTCATAATATTTTGAGGCATGCGAAAGAAGAGAAATAGTTCTGTAATTACTTCCGTTTACATACACACTCACATACATGTGTGAATAAATATCTATATATATATATATATATATATATATATATATTTATTTATTTATTTATTTATTTATTTATTTATACACAGAGAGAGAGAGAGAGAGAGAGAGAGAGAGACGGAATATTACGTCCGGTTTGCGTAGGGTTCTTAATAACAGAAAAATGTAGATTATAAATTGAGAAAATGTGATATGAGTGTCACTTTAGAACATATGTGGACAACCCCCGGCCCGCGAGACATTTTGAAAAGCCCAATTAAACTAAAAAAATATTACACTACTTACTCCAAATGAGAAAGATGAGGAGAGATCTGCCCGTTTTGCAATACTTATAAATGGGAACACTTCTTTTCAATGATGAAAGTTAATAAATCAAAACATCGTACAAGGCTGACAGAATTATTTTCGTCTTTGTATCAGTGGAATTAATCCAAACATCGATGGATTAGCTTCCCGAATTCAAGCTCATTGATTTCGATGTCGCCATTTAACTTTCGTTGTTTGTAAAAATTCCAAATTTTACGATTGAATTATAATGTTGTACCTATTAACAGATTCTCTTAAGGGAAATCAGCTATTGAGGTCGTACACATGACGCGATTTTCGAAATTTTTCTTCAAATGTCCATCGATCCTACCCAGTAGATGACGAAATGAGGTCTGTTCAAAACTGTATATATATATATATATATATATATATATATATATATATTTCTCTGTTACCGCTCTAGCTGTCGCAATTTTTATCTTATCGTTACTAAAGTTGATATATAATCGTTTTATACAAAAAGAAAGATCAAGTTCCTTAACGGCTGAAATCGAACTTTGGAGGGGGAGAATTTCGAAAATTCTTAATATATCCGTTATTAAGCGTCGGATGGAAAAATTGTATAGAACCAATCTTATAGAAAATGTAATGTTCTACTAATAATGTTATGTACATTTTTTCACTATCTTGATTAGTAACTGAGATATTTACATATTTTAGTTTTCGGTCTTCAGTAAAGCCCCAATCCTCAACCCATATTAACTATATTGTATTATGTTATGAAGCAGTTTATTTGAAGAATAAATGCCAAATATTGTTCTCATCGAACTTTTAAGTTTTGAGATAAATGCAAATACGTGGTGCACGTGGGAAATATGCTTAGTTAATGCAGCCCTGCGTGACGGACTTTTGTTATTTTTTTTTTTCATTTCATTGTGTTATTTTAATAAATTGTATTATAATTACATTGTCATTATAATTTCATGTATGATATTTATCTTTAATAAGTATGAACACTACTTTAAAAAGCGGCCCGCGAACGTATTTGCACACTAAAGTTTGGCCCGCAACTTGTCAAATGTTGCCAATGCCTACTTTAGAATGTGAGAACCTCTTTATAACCCACAGCCACTGCGAGACGGACTTTTTATAAACCGTTGGAATGGTAAAATATAAATGTTAAATTGTCTTTCATAGTGGGGTAAAAAGCCTTTTTCGTTGTAGGCTGGATGAAGGGGTTTTACTGTCGTATTGGAAAGATATTGAATAGAATCTCCGACGAATAAGGTTAGCCACCTCTGAATTGGGAGGTTAAAAATACTCTCAATTTTCCGAAGGGGTACGGCATTGTCTCTTTCAGATATATTTCTGTATTTTCACTCAGAGTGCCTCGCCCACCCCTTCTTTTTTTTTACTTGTAACATTTTATTCTCAGCTTCAAAACCACTTTTTTTGTAAAGTGACAAATTCGCAAATGATATCTGTAGAGTAAGAAATAATAGATGTTTCTTCCAACGTCCATCGATGCTATCTATCTACGAGTTGACAAAAATGAGTAAGACTGAAATTTATATATAGAGTGTGATTGTATGAGTGCGTGTGGGTGGGTGTGGGTGTATGCGTGTTGACATGTCACACTAATGATCAAGTTCAGGGGCGAGGGGAGGTTTAATGGGGACGGAATTTCACCTAGTTTTATTAGCAGATTTCCCTAAAGGGAAATTACCTATTGAGGTCGTACTCATCACGCGATTATCGAAATTTTTCTTCAGATGTCCATCGATCCTACCCAGAGGATGACAAAAATGAGGTCAGTTAAAACTGTGTGTGTGTGTGCGTGCGTGCGTGTGTGTGTGTGTGTGTGTGTGTGTGTATATATATTTGTCTGTTACCGCTCTAGCGGTCGAATTTATTGTTTAATCGTTACCAAACTTAATATTTAGTCGTTTTATGTAAAAAGAAAGATCAAGTTCTTTAACTGCTGAAATTGGACCAGGGGGAGGGTGGGTTTATAGGGGGAGAATTTTGAAAATTCGAAATCTCTCCGTTAGTATACGCCAGATCGAAAAAAATGTATAGAATTAATCTTATAGCAAATTAAATGTACTATAAATATTGTTATATAGATGTATTCCATTTCTTGAATATTAACCGAAATGTTTGGATTTTTCAGTTTTTAGCCTTGAGCATACCCCCAATTCTACTTGTGTTACATAAACAATACTCGGTTATGTAATAAACCACATCATTCGAAGTTTAAATACCAAATATTGTTTTCAAGAGACATTTATAATACGAGATACATGCAAATATGTTCTGGTGACCACTTCCCCCTTCTTAAGTTTTTGGACTACTTAAATTTGATTGATTGAGATAAAAATTATTCTGATTCATTATAAATTATAGTAAATAGTTTTCAAATTAATATGTTATATTCAGATATATTACAGTAATTGTTTTTCTTTCCGGTAAGAAGTTGGCAGAACTGTTTGTTTACATTTCCGATGCTTACCGTCGGAAGGTTTCTTATTATCGTTTGTATTTATACACTTAATATTCATGGTAGTGTTGTGTTACCAGTATGTAGATTTATCTATTGTTAAACTTCATGAGGGAAGTCTGACACAGCCCCTGCGTGACGGACTTTTTCTGTTATCTCCTTGGTAGGATTAAATCACATTTGAAATGTTTGTTATGAAATCCTCCCCAATAGCACAAACTAGACAATAGATATCCTATAATATTCCAAAAAGGCTCTTAGGGAACTTTGAGAGAGAGAGAGAGAGAGAGAGAGAGAGAGAGAGTTAGATAGAGTGGGAGCACATTATGAAAATAAGGGTCTAAATTGTCCCTTTATTCAAAAGGGGATAATAAATTTGACTTGTATAAAACAGTCCGATATGGCGAGTCCCTGATCCAGAGACAGTCTCCCTATCGAATCCCGATATAATATATATTAAATAAGGCACCTTCCTTTCCCCAATGCCCTTAAATCCGATTTTTATTTCATCTTCTATTACTTTTCCGACCTGGCTTCTACGCTCTCGGAGTTTCTTCCATTGGAAGTAAATCTATTATCCATATGGTGACCTCCTAATGGGGCTAGTGGAATGTATACTAAAAGGAATAAGTCCTAAATTATTAAGTGTAATTCTCGAAAGAGGTAAGAAAGAAAGGTTTAACACGGTTGAAATTGGGTGATGAGAATGAATTTCAAAATCCCTTGAAAATATGACTTTTGATGAGATCATCATGCTGGGCCTGTGTAAAAAAACCCGCCACGCAAGGGCTGTGTAAACTAAGCAGATTTCCCATGTGAAGTTATACAATAGAGCAAAATGCTAATCAGCATACTGGTAACACAACACCACCGAGAGTAAATACAAACGCTAATGAGAAATATTTCAGTTAATTTTAATAAATTTCCCAAAGGAAACGGCTTCTGAATTGTAAAAATAATTTATAATTTAATGAATCAAATTTTAGTAGGCCAAGAATTAAGAAGGGGGGGGGGAGGCGACCGCTAGAGCGTTAACAGACAAATATATATATAAGATTTTGAGCGGACCTCATTTTCGTCATCTCCTGGGTAGGATCGATGAACATTTCAATAAATCTTTCAAAAATCGCGTCATGAGTAAGACCTCAATAGCTAATTTCCCTTAGGGGAAATCTGCTAATATTATGCAAGTTCTCCGCCAGGTTATTTAGGCACTGTTGCCTGGGCCTACCTCTTTTCCCTGTTTATCATATATTAGCTTTTTAATTCCAACAACATTGGTTATAAACAATTTCTCACCAGACTCATTATAACGGAGATATGTTGAACTTCTAATTCTACCCTTTAAGTCCTTTTATTCCTGGTGCGATTTCAGCCATTAACGAATATGATATTTAGTATTAAGTGAAACGGTTAAATATCGACTATGGTATATTTGGTGATTCAACTTACGTTGTTAAACAATTTATTGATCCTTCTAATTACAATGGAGATATTTTGATATTCTTGTTTTATAAAATTTGTTGATCCTACTATCAAAATATCTCCAAATAATTAGTTGAATCAACAAATTCTATAAAACAAGAAAATCAAAATATCTCCAAATAATTAGTTGAATCTACAAATTGTATAAAAAAAGAAAATAAAATATCTCAAAATAATTAGTAGGATCAATGAATTGCACAAAACAAGAAAATCAAAATATCTCCAAATAATTAGTTGAATCAACAAATTCTATAAAACAAGAAAATCAAAATATCTCAAAATAATTAGTTGAATCAACAAATTGTACAAAACAAGAAAATCAAAATATCTCAAAATAATTAGTAGGATCAATAAATTGTACAAAACAAGAAAATCAAAATATCTCAAAATAATTAGTTGAATCAACATATAAAACAAGAAAATCAAAATATCTCCATTCTATTCAATATCTTTCCAATACGACAGTAAAACCCCTTCATCCAGCCTAAAACAAAAAAGCTTCAGAAAAATAATATAGACACAATCAAAATAATGAGTATTTTGTACTTTTTCCGACTATAGAACATTTAAAATATTTTATTTAGCGTAAATATGATCTTCAGTATCAAACATTGTATGCAAATAGTGTCCCCCACTTACGCTGAAATATTATGAATGTCCCTCCAACCCTCCCCTATCCCCATTTTGACGACCGATTTCAGCCATAAACCAAAAATGTCTTGTTAGTGTTGCTTGAGCCGTTTATATATGAAGTACAGTATTGATCTTATAAAAATTTCAGATTCAAGTCTCAAATCATACTTGATAAGAACACCGAACACACATGTAGAAATTTAAACGGACCCCATTTTTGTTATCTTTTAAGTGGGATTGATGGATATTTGAAGAAAGTTTTTCAAAACTGCGGCATGAGTACAACCTCAATTGCTGATGAACCCTTAAGGAAAATATGCTAAAATGTGGAGCAGCATTCCTGAGTGACCCCCTCTTATTGCCGTTGGCACAATCACTTATTTAAACATTACGTATGGCCAATATTTTGAACGAAATAGGGATTTTCTTTTTATAGTAACTCTGGAATAATTTGAAATGAATATTTACGACTTTATAAATAATAATAAAGAAAAGAAAGATTCTACCTAGGATAAAAGAGTTTATACAAGTCAAATTTATTTCCTCATTTTGAATAAAGAGACAATTTAGACCTTTATTTTCCTAATGTTATCCCTTCTCTCTCGCTCACTCTTTACTCGGGGGCCATTTTTATAGTCCGCAGTGTGAAATATTACACTTTTAGCACTCCTTAGCGTAAATTGACTTTTAGTACTTCTGGTTTACAGTAATCTCTCTGGAAATATATTATCCACCAGATGGCTCATTTAAATTTTCTTAGCAAACTTTCCAGAGGGACATCCCTTAAAGAACATACTTTGAAAATTATCAATATGTTTAAAAGTTCTACGGGTTTTTTTAAGCTAAAGGAATTTCTGTAAAATATACTTAAAAGAGCCTTGTTAAAGTTCCTTTATTTGTTTATTATTCTTTACTGCGGAAGAACATCCTTATCTTTAAATGACAGTAAAGGAAATTTGCTTATCGCCTTAAGAATTATTCAACCAGTCAAAAAGATTTGTGCTGTCAGTTTCGGACACAGTTGATATCCTTCTTCAGTGCATTATAGTTATAGAGGGAGATTAGGGAGAAACTACCAAACAGTGGGGAGGTCACATTAATGATTAAGGCAACCTCTTCCTTAATTCGAGATGTGATCCATATGTTTATAAGCTTTAGGGTGTCCTACAAGACAGGACTTGAAATACAAGCAGGATATGTGGTTGTTTAATGACACAGTTACACAAAGTACTAAATCAATGGTTACAATAAAAACAATATTTGCATTGCAGTAAAACGTTTCGTGATATATAAGCTTATTTTTAATATGGGATAAGTACAAGTGGAGCTTTAATGAAGACCAAAAGCTCGTAAATGTTTATATCACCGTTATATTTGAGATGCAAAAAGATTATATGAAAAACACTTATTGCAAACTAAATTTGATACACGGTTGCCTATTTTCAATTTCATAATAGTAAAGATATTTTGTTCTCTTATTTACCCCGTCCACCTGGTTGGATTTCAGCTTGGGGCTAACTTAATCTTCAGTTTTACCTAAATTACGACAGCTAATAGAAAAAATACTATATATACTTCCTCAATAAAATAATCTTCCAGAGACGGAATATATTTCCTACATGTCTCGTACAATATAGTACATTACATGTATTTGTAAATTAATAACAGCTTATATAGAAATTTTCTGTCTTATACATAGGGCTATTTTGCTCTAAACATAAAAATAAAAATATCATAAACATAAGATAAAAATATAAAACAACTAATAGAATGGAAATATAACAAAAAATATAAAACAACAAAAGATACTCAATAAAATTATTGCTACATGCGAAATAAACAATATACGAAAGAAAAAAATTATTTAACAAATAAATAATTTAATAGGTTAATATAAATTTAAAATATTATTAGATAAATGCTTTAGGGAAATAATTAAAAATAAGCAGACGTGCTAGTTCAATATAATGCAAATAAGATAAAATATAACGAATGCGAATTTTAATGGTTTGTATGTGTAAACTAATAATAAAGGTAGCATCCAAAAATGTGGAAAAATAAAAATGTAAAAATTAAAATAAAAATATATCACTTTCTAAGATTTTTGAATAGATGTTTATAGTATCTAAATGTTCAAGAATACTATCTATGTATGGACTCTCCTTTGTCAGTAGTACGTGTAAATTGTATAGTATCTGTAAGTAATTGCGTTGTCTGCAGTCAGACAGTATATGTTTAACTGTCAAAGCTACATTACAACATCTACAAATCGGTTTGTTTTGCTTGTTCATCAGGTATGAGTGTGTTAGTATATTGTGTCCAATTCGTAAACTTGGAAGTATGACTTCGCCCCTTCTTGTTTTAAGGCCTTATGGCTACGGCTTCACTGAATGTTTAATTTCTCTAAGCTTATTAGTCGAGTTCAGCCAGTGACATTGTCATATATGAAGTATCTCTGATTTTGTTACTTTGCTTAAGTCTTGTTTAATTAGTAACTTTATGTCAATAGTAATCTCTAATATATAAATAACAACATCGTTATAAAATTGAAATGGGGAATGAATGAAAATAGACTATTCAATGTTGTATACAAAACATTTACCCACAGTAGTAATTTATATAACATATATATATATATATATATATATATATATATATATATAGAGAGAGAGAGAGAGAGAGAGAGAGAGAGAGAGAGAGAGTGAGAGAGAGAGAGCATACGTTTTTCGGAGATCGCGTCTTGTGTACAACTTGAATTGATAACTTTCTTTAAGGGAAATCTCCTAATTCAAGAATAAAGCTAAAGAGAGTTCCAAATTTATTTGAGATGTTGCTTACCCTAGACTTTCCAGTCCTTGTTATTGGGGACCAGATGTCTCTCGCCCCACATCTGGCGACCACCGAGTGTGGCGAATTGCCGCCCAACAACTCTCAAACAACTTCACCAAACTACTTCCCAAATGTTTGGTTCATTATTGTCTTTTAATATAAATCAACTTGACTCCATTGCTCTTTTATAATAAATCGTAGTTCATTTTGTCGAGTATATTTATGTCAATGAAATCAAAATCAAAACATTAAATTAGACTTCAAGTAATAGCCACTTTAGATGACAAGAAATAGAACTTACACGCCTACTTATAGGGCAGACTTGACTAACACGTCCTTACACAAAATGTGCGAGGAAGATGAACCTATATGGTACTGTAACAGGATGCTGACTGTAAAATACATATTAACTGACCCCGTATTAACGTACCCCTGGCCCAGAATTTTACGTGAACTAATAACCGATAGTTGTCGATTCGCCTCACCCTTCAAAATCTCCACTTCCTTGGTGCGATTTTCGATCTCATAACGAGTATGTTGTTTCATGCGGCAGGTTAAAATATATCAATTGATTTTAATAAGGCCGCGCTAAAATGTTTTAGCCAAGTTATGTTAATGCGGACGTGATGTATTATTATATATATATCATATAAAGGATTTTATATTTGGCCACTATTATGGTGAAATAGTCCCTTGTGGTCGAAGATGGACTTGCTTATTTTTCGTGGGAATTATTGGCTCAAAAACTATGATAATAAATATTCGGCAAGTATAAAATCTACGGCACCCCCCCCACACACACAAACATATAAATATATATATATATATATATATATATATATATATATATATATATATATCACTACAGCACTAATCTACAGCAGAAGGTCGACATAAATGAAAATCCAAAATCCTTGCATGTCCATTGGAAGGTCCTGTACAACGATATAACCGTTAATTTAGTTACCTATATGTTAACATTTCAATAAAAGTCATTTACTGACAGTGAACTCAAGTGAAATCAAATTCTAGTACACTAAATTGGACCCTGGAAGTGATAGACTCTGTAGAGGAGAAGGAATAGTACTTACACTCCTAAGAAATAGTTCTTAAACGTTTAAGAAATAATTGATTGTGTGATGAAATATAAACGCTAATAAATTGAAAGAAGGATGTACTAATACATGAAAACAAGAAAGTACGCATAACACGTTTAATATTTGAGTTACGAAAAAATCTATAGGAAAACGATCGTACGCCACCAATAGTTTTACAAGAGCAGTTCTGTAACATCTTTGATCCGACTCATAATAACATATATATATTAAGTTTTCAAATGCTCCCTGTAAACCGTCCTTCTCCGACTAGATTTCAGCCATTAAGGTTTATGATCTTTAGTATTGAATGAAACGCCTGTATTTCGGGTTTGGCAAAGATGAAACTATATGGGCGTAGCATTTAGTAAATGACCTCATTTTCGTCATCTTCTGATTAGGATGTGTGGATATTTGAAGACATTGTTCGAAAATCGCGCCCAGAGTACAACTTCAATAGCAGATTTCCCTTGTGAAAATCTGCTAAAACCCGGATTTGCCTCTAATAAGTGCCATAAACAACAGACCCGGGCATTCGACTAGTAAAGGGGAAATAATTTCTCTCTAATACTACGACGAAAATTTAATTTAATTTAGATTAAGCTTGTTCTTTCAGTTTCCGAGATTAAAATTTGATTGTTCACAAAGCGACTAATTATTTTCTCATTGTAGACGAGGGTGGGAGTGGGTGGGGGGGTGATAAAAAGGGCGACATGAGCGACATCTGTCGTCGGACTAGCTAAACGGGCCCCCAACGACAAGTAATGAAAAGAGCTTGAAACAAGGAGAAGTTTGCCACTCAATAAATCATTATGAATAAACTTGGCCAACTTCGGTGGCCTCCACTTACAGAATAATAGAAGACTCAAACCTTTTCTACCAGACTCGTTAGAAATTAATTTCACAAACCGTCTCCAGCTCTCCCCTTAAAAACAAATCTTACTCAAATATAAATTTTCTTAGACATCTTTTAACAGTTTGTTTATTTTTTTAATAACAACTCACTCATAAAATAATTGAAGAGCCCTTTTAATTTATCGTTACGAAATTGGAAAGAAATAATGAATCATCCAAAGATAATAAATTAATAAAATTTATAAATATTTAATATTTTATCAGTATAAGCAAATATTGGCAATATCAACTAATTGAAATAGGAAGAGAAGGCAAACACTGGGATGAGGAACTTAATTCAGTGAAAAATCCAATGAAATTAAAATTTTCCTGCCAAATAAAAGGGAATAATAATGAATAAACACATTTACTGTAACAGTTCAGGTTTTTCATTTTTGTCGAGATTCCGCCACAGAAAGAACTGAAGTAAAATAGGTCATATTTTCACAATGAATACTGGCATAGTGGAAGGTCCTAAATAGCAAAACCATATAGACATTTGTTTAGTTACCTCTTTGTATTATATTTTCTCTTGACGAGGCATCATGTGAACATGAAACTAGTAGAGAAATAAAAAAGTTTTAAAAATCATTTGAGATTTTTCATTGCTGTTTACCTAACGCTATAGACTGGTTTACACACACACACACACACACACACACACACACACACACACACACACACACACACACACACACACACACACACACACACACACACACACACAGGTTTCTTACGGGAAATATGAGCCATATAACCACGAGCCCTATAAGAATTATCGACAGATTTACCACATGTCTGACGCTTTCATACTTATTTTTGTTTAACCTGTCAGAAGAATTCATCTAATTATTTTGGATGAGACCACATTAAATGAATAAATTATTTTAAGCTATTAAGAACTTTTGAAAGAAATCCTCTTTTAGGCAGGAAAAAGGGGGTTCTGCAGAGCAGACCAGGGACAATGGGCGAGGCACTTCACGAGATAATTAAGGGATATAATTGAAGAAATATGAGCGCCCGCATCAATAAGAACTGAGGGGATGAAGAAATGGAGCTGAGCCATTATTAAGCAGAAATCGAGAGCGTTAGATTCTCACTGGAGGTGGGAGTGAATTAGTGCGAGGGTTGGCGAGGAAAAAGAGGGCATGAGGAAAGCTGAGGGGAGGAAAGATAGACAGAGAGAGTGGAGTATGTGTGTGTGTGTGTGTGTGTGTGTGTGTGTGTGGGGGGGTGGGGAAAGAGAGAGAGAGAGAGAGAGAGAGAGAGAGAGAGAGAGAGAGAAAGTGAGAGAGTGTGTGTGTGGGAGAGAGAGAGAGAGAGAGAGAGAGAGAGAGAGAGAGAGAGAGAAAGTGAGAGAGTGTGTGTGTGTGTGTGAGAGAGAGAGAGAGAGAGAGAGAGTGAGAGCGAGTGACAGAGTGAGTGAGGTAGTGGCTGTTACCATGACAACGAGAGGGGGCAGGAATCTTGAATGGAAGGGCCTGTCCATTCATAAGTGCCTAGCCCCGGCCTATCTGTCCTCCCCAGCCGTGAGTAGTCCTCCACCTCAAATCCCAATCTGCCCTAACCCCAAAAGATCTGTTTCGTCAGGTAGGAACCGCTTCCATTTCACTTAGCCCCTGTTTTTTTTTCTACTTCTATTCTATTTTGCCGCCATGTATGTGGATATTTCTTTCACTCAGCAATGCGATTTGGTAACGGGGTAGAATGAGTATGAAGTATTGGCAGTGGACATTTGGTTGTTGTCAATAAGAAGACATTTTGGTAGTTATAGTTTATCTTAATGAATTAGCTACTTGAATAAATAAGTAGCTCTAACTTCGGCCAACAATGTCCAAACAGGGTTTTTATCCCCACGAGGACATGTAGCATTTCTGAAGTTGTGATTCTGCATAGTTTACGCAGCACCAAACAAATAAGTTCATAACGCATGAGTTCGTAAACTAAACAGATATCCCACGTGCAGGACACACTAAAGATCTGTCATAGAATACCTCATTTTGGCTGATCCCCCTCCGTTCTCCAATTGTGAAATGTGTAGAATTAGGGTTATACTGAAGGATGAATACTAAAAAATGTCATTATCTTGGTTAATATAAGAGATAGCGATCAAATGTATAAGACGACAATTATAGGAAATAAAATTTACAATGAGAGTGGTTATATCCCTTTTCAATCTAACTCATACTAACGGAAAAATGTAGAATTAATTTTTTTCAACATTGACTCTCCTAAATTCCGTCGACTAACAAACTGGTTGTTGGTGATTCGATCACTGTCCGTCCCCTCTTTATAATGAGGCCCGCCATCAACAGAAAACTGATCCCAGGGTCTCCGTCCAGGGCTTGTACGTCGGGATGATTACTCTCTACGTATTCGAAAATCTCTCAAGACCAGCTAGGGGTGGCGAAGATCTCTAAGGTCTAAAATGCTAACACACTCACACTCACACGCACATATATATTTGAACGGATATTTTCGTCATCTCCTAGGTAAGATTGGTGGTCATTCCAACTCATTTTTCAAAAATCGCATAATGATTATGACCTCAATAGCTGATTTTGTCGTAATTATTATTAATTAACGTTCACTTTGACCTGCATATTGGAGCTGGTTATTTTCAGATGACCAATCTTTTCTAGCCAGGGGTGGAACTATGTATTTGAATCAATGAGGTTGCACTAAATAAATTCATTTTTCCCACGTGAAAATCTAACTCGCGACTCTAGGCTTACCAGGAGAGTATAAGACCACCGTCTTAACTCTTATGGCTAACTTCAGCCGCCCCCCCCCTTTGACTTTCCTTAAAAGAAATCCGCTAATAGCAGTAGAATTATTAAATAAAAATCGTTCAATAAATTATCTATGCATTTTGTTTTCAAAGAATCTATACAGTAACAGTAGGATTGTATCAGTACGTTTCTGTGCTTTATCATTATAAAAATAGTCAAGGCAATGTTGGAAAGCTATTGGAAGCATTCTATCCCTGAAGCATTGATATGGGAAGTATTTAGCCTTCATGTGACAATTAACCACAGACGATGATTGGAAACTGATTGCGTTCCATATTGAGATAAAATTATTGTCATTAACTGCACTGAGTAATGCATCAATGAGATTACGTTGTACTTTAGTTGAGTAAAAAAAAAATACACCAATAATAGATTGCCAACAATACATATCAGCAAAAATGAATTAAAGAATTATAGATATTAATAGAAGTGTCTAACTTAAAAATATTTACTACATTTCCAAATATTCTCATATAATTGGGGCAGTAGTGTTAAAACTTACTTTCAACCGGTTTATTAATTTCACGCTCGATTCCACATAAATCTCTATATTCGTTAGCTTTATTTTAGTTAGTAGTTACACTTTAATTGGCCATCAACTGTCGTTGGGGCAGCAGCCTTGGGATTACTGCAGCAGTACAGTCATAGGCACTCCAGTAGGAGGCACCTGTAGCAGGGGAAAATTCGTAATATCTAAAATTACTATGATCTGAAAATGTTATATGAAGACGTTATTTATAGGAAGTTGTCTTTAAAAAAACGTTGGGCCAACAGTTCACGAAAAGCTAAGGCGTACTCCACATCTTTATGTCTGACGCATTGTCGGGTTTATTATTAATTTTTGTCTTTCTTTTTATTATTTTCTTTCGTATATCTACTTTGTTATACATACATGTGTAAAATAAATAGATTACAAGAATCACTTCATTTTTTTTTAAATTATATTTTGTCCTTTTATAAAAATTATATTTTTTCATATATTTATATTTTAATATATATACTCTTCATAGTTTCATGGCAAGGGTCACCAATAAAAAACCTTTTTTTTCCGCACAATCTTTATTCTTACTTCGTTTCGTGGCTTACATATCCACCTCTTCTGGTTCATCTCCATAGACTCATCCATTTCTGAAGTGCTCGTTCCCTCCTACGTTCGTTGCGACTGTCTCTTCCCCAATGGGGAGGTCGTTGATTCTAGTGGAATAGGTGGTATGTAAGCCACGAAACATGTAGGACAGTATGAATAAAGTGTGCGCGGAAAAAATGTTTCATTATTGGTGACCCTTGTCATGAAACTATGAACAACATACAAAAATATTGGGTCCAGAAAAAGAAGGTGTATGTGTGTATATATATATATACACACACACACACACACACACACCTTCTTTACCTTCCTAGTTGTAAACAACTGATACCTGTGCAGTACATGTTACTTAATCATTGCTTTTGGTCGGTATACTTAAAGACACAAGTATATCCTCTGCTCAATGGGATTATTGGAGTCAAGGGCTATAAAATATTAGGGAGTCCTTGTCCTCAGCAGGAGGTATGCTAGTGGTGTAGTGGTAATCCATTCAAGTCTTAATCAGTGAGACTCGTTCGACACACACCCAAAACTAGGGCACTCTGAATGAAAGCTAACCCCCTCCCCTTCAGATCTGATTCTGAATTAATAGAAGCGGAGTCTCCCTTTTGGAGTCTAGGATCAGCTGGTATAGAGACGTGTGGGCCAGGCGTAATTCTGTTACTGGGGGCCTATGTCGGATCCCCTTTGACGGCATACATACTTCATCCAATTTGTCCCGAGCTGATTAGCGCCCTTTGGAGTCTTTGAGTCTCCGCTGCCTACATGGCTCTTCTGCCGACGGCGTGCTCGGAGCGATTTTCATTAAACATTCATTAAAACAACCAGAGGGATACAGGCCTCCAATAAAGGGGCCTGCTTAGTAGGCAGTTGGAGCGGAAAGTGTTGAAGCTTATAATTTCACTAATGAAAAACTGTTTTACACAATTATGGATACACAAGTCTAAGCTTATCCCTACCAATGTCTATTATTAAACGGATTAGGTATATTTTTATCTTATCTTTTCAGTGCTTAGCTTCAAATAAAGAAACGAAACACAGTTTTGTCAGAGAAAAGGGCAGTAGATCTACAGCAGATCTCTTCATAGTACCTACAACCTAGATAACACTTCCTATTGATGCTTCAAGATGAAAACGTCCGAATTCCAACTAAAAGGGTTAATTAAAAAAATCGAGAATTTTTAAGTAAAAATGAAATAAAATATAGCACAGGAGTAGATATAAAAAGTAAATAAAATACTATTTTTTGGGGTAAAAGTTGTCCTTGTAAAAGTCAGTCCTAAGATGTTGAAGTATTGTGTGAATGTATAGTCTACCCTTTGCCAGTAGTTCGTGTGGTATTTGTGGACGGTAGTTGGAATGATTTCTCTTGAGGAAAATCTACTGAAACTTTTCTTACTGTTTCTCTCAAGGATGATTCTTAATAGATCTCATCAGAAAAAATAAAATAGTCTCTTTTGTTTGTCCAGTCAGCCACAATGAAATCTGTTCATGATGCTTTACCCTGTCAAAACTGTTATAGGAAGCTCATTTATATTCACGTTTCACAAAATACAATAGCAACATCATTTTCCACGCCAGTAAATAATTAATGCATGGTTCTCAGAATGCTAATTTATTCATGACCCTCCCCCCTACCTCCACTGTAAATAAATCATTTATTTGTAATTGATACAGTTTCGGGGTGAAATGAAAATTGTCTCCTTTTTAAAAGATATTTAAGCATATCTTTTTCTGTAATCGTTGAATAATGGTAACATTACTAAACTGAAATGAGTGAAGAAAGTGAAACATTTTGCAATAGAGTGAAGAAAGTAATCACTTTCTTCACTTGTGAAGAAAGTGAATTGCCTTCTTAATTAGTAATAAGTATAAATTAAAAAATAATTTAATGTTGGAAATTAAATGCTTTTAAATGTTTCTTAACATTGTAAGAATTTATTTTAACAAAATAAATTGAAATGTGAATGAATTATTGGTGGAAATAATCAATATATTTTAAAATTTAAATATAATAATATTACCTTCCTTGTTTATAACCTGCACTTGTTTATAACTGCACTACTTCACAATCATCACTAGTTGTTTTATAACTATGCTTATAACCTTTCACAACCATGCTTATAACCTACCAACAACCATATCATACCATAATCCTCACAACATCCTAATTTTGTTCATATTCTGGTTAGATCTGATCATGTATTACACGATTACAGAAAAAAATTAATATTACACTCGTGACGAAAGTAGAATTTACAACTCTCGTGAAATTACCACACTCGCTTCGCTCGTGTGGGTAAACGTTTCACTCGAGTTGTAAAATGATCTACTTTCGTCACTAGTATAATAAATAACTATTATCGATAAATGTATAAGTTCTAAACCAGAACTACAGTCTTTGAGGACCTGGGACTCCGCCTCCACAATTTAGCAGATTTTCCTTAAGGGAAATCAACTATTGAGGTTGTGCTCATGACCCGACATAAGAAAAAGTCCCTGAAATGTACATCGATCTTATCTAGGAGGTGACGAAACCAGCAGCTCCATTCGCGTTTAATATACAATTTAACGAAAATGGTCTAACACATAATCATAAAACAACTTATAAGAATATGCTTCAAACATAAATATTTCAAGGATAGCATGTATCATTTTCTGGAGGAAAAAGGCTTAAAAGCACTCCCCGAATGTATTAAATCTATAGATATAATAATCCGAGTTTTAAAATAAATGAAAGAACACAAGATGAAGACTATCAAAAATATTCAATTATTATATAAAATTAAAAATATTTCTCCTAAAAGTCGGCGAAAAAAATAATTTATGATCAATCTGAAGGCCTTTTTAAGGTGAAAAAAAGTTTCTCGTCATTTTTAAAGTATATCATCGTTTATAAATCTAAGGCCAATAACAGAGCATGATAATGAATTAAATATTCAAGCTATATATTTAAACCGTCATGAAGTAACGAAATTAATATATTATATATGATTATTAAATTGAGCTAATTTTATAAAAAAAAAATGTGTCATTTAACTAAAAATGCTACTTTTTTTTTTTTTTTTTAAGAATACCGAAATATATAACGTATCCTATCATGTTTTGGAATTTAATAGAAATAATTACATTTCAGTTCATAACATTAATTATCCTGTCCGAGGAAAACTCCTGAATGGATGTGCTGGAGTTTTCTTTAGAGCAACAAGGCATCAAGTCACTGCAACCATTTATGGTCTTATGTACGTGGGTGGGTCTGTGTGTGTGTGTGTGTGTGTGTGTGTGTGTGTCTGTGTGTTTGCGCACACGTGCAGAGTGAGTGTGTTGATATTTTATTTCGACTTTAAAATTTATGAATGTAGTTTTGTTCAAAATTAGCAAATTGAAGCTTAATTATAAACATAAGATAAAAGACTACATTATGCTTACAACGATATTTTTCATGAAAGGTTGCGCATCAACCCTTTTTATAAATATTTAATAATTACAATGAAGTTGTTTTCTTTTCTATTAATACTCAGAATAAATATCAATGGTTAGGAGTTGAGTTAACATATTTACTTTGTTTTTGAATTTTTGTTGTTAATATTTAGCTATATTTTATATATTAGTTCCTAAACCAGTTGAATGCATCTCCTAAAATTTTACACGAGGTACCAAGAACTGTAATTTAATTGATATAACTGAAATCATGTTTATTTCAGACTTTTTGAGTCAATACGGTTATGTTCAGCCTTAGAAATATCTTAAACCACTTATTAAAAAAAAAAAATGTTCTTAAATGCTTAGTTAGTCCTGGCTTTGAAACTAATCATGCTAAGCAGTATAGGCCAAGCCACTTAACGGTTTAAAGCAAGTCTAGCAAAACCAACAGCAATTTAACTTTTGGGATTGCTAGCATGGAAAGCAAACAGCTCTTGTAAACCATATGGCGATGGAGTAAGTGCCGGTGATCACGATCAAAATACAATCAGCTTGGATTGTTATATCTCACATGGACAGCGTCTCCGTATAAAAATGAAATACTCTTGTAGGGTACAAAAACTGATCCTAAATTGTTCATCCTTAAGATTAAACACCATCTTGTTAATCTCATAGAATTTCGGAACCTTATTATTTGAAGCACCTTCTTCAATTTGGCAATACAAGCTTTGAAACCCATCTTTTAATTTAGGGACCCGTATTTTCCTAAATGTCTGCTTTAATTTGGGAACCTAACCTTTGAAAACCCTCTATCAATTTAGGAATTTAAGATTTGAAAGTCTGTTTGAATTCGGGAGCATACAGTTTGTGTAAATTTTCTGAATTTGGAAATCAATTCTGGGGAGTCGCTAAACTGTGGGGGGAGTCAATAGTCAAAATTGTTTCATGTTTAAGGCTGGAGAACGAAATTTTACAAAGGACTTTGTTGAATTGTTAATTTTATAAATTTAGGGTGTTTAAAACTTAATTGTACTTTACCATTTTGAAATCGTTATTGAAGACAGTAAAAAAAAAGGCGGAGGAATAATTAACTAATTTCGATGGAATCGCAAGCAGTTGGTGAGCTTCTTCAGGGAAATCATCCAATTGGGATTGAGATAGTAGGAGGAGATTAAATAGAGTTGGTTAATGGAATTGGGGCAAAACTGTAAGCTGCAGTTAGAATTAACGATTCAAGCCCGGAGCGGTGTTTTGTTCCTTAATGAACGGAAAGCCACAAAGATGGCTACCAAAGGATAACTGAAACCAGCCTTATTACGAGTTCTATCTCGGTGCTGGAGTGGGGGGGCCTTTGTCTGTTCATCCACGGATGCTTATTTTTAATTTTAAGCCGTCATTTTAAACTTCCTTTCACTACCTCTCCAGATGTTTTAATATCTTCCTCTCTTTGTAAGATATCGTTTTACTTCATTATACTGAGGTTGGTCTGTTTGGTTTTTTTTGCCAGCAAAATGGTCTATTTGAGAAGATGCTGCGCTGTAACCTTATTCAGTTCTGCTGAGTTGCTAGGGAAAAAACCAATAGACATAAGGGCTGTGTTCTCTACAAGTATTTATTTGACAAAATGAATTTTCAAAGAGGAAGCTGACTAATTGACTAAAAACTGATTGAAATCTGACTTCTAGGTGTTGATTTAGAGATGATGTCATTAATATCGTTTCCTTCCACTCCAGTATGGCTTCATACATTTTACTGCCTTTATACTGAAATAAATAATTTTGAATACATCAAGTGTCACATATTCATTGGTCTGTTCATTTCAGTGGTTATTTATCAATACATGAACGGCTATATGTGACAATGATACCATTTTGTTTACATCCATGGTTGAAAAAATGGGCAACACCTCCACGAGGTTTAAAGCATTTATTTCAGGTCCAGGTTTCGAGGTCCTCCCTCATCATCGGTGCTCTGTTAAATTAAGCCAAACACAATAAAACCAATGATTTTTAAAAAAGCAACAATAACCTAAGTGCCATTACACAAGTTCTTAAATTTAAAAAAAGTCCGTCACGCAGGGGCTGCGTAAACTAAGCTGATTTCCCACGTGAAGTAATACAATAGAGAAATCTCCATACAAGAGCCCAACAGTTACGGCAAAGGGCCGAACTAGGTTTTGGCGGGAAATTCAAAAATCCGTCATCGGCCCAAATTTAATATAAATGCAAATATCTCGGAATAAATGTATAGAACATTATTTATAGTAAATTTAATTTGCAATAAGATTGATTCTATACAATTGTTCGATCCGACGCATAATAACGGAGATATTTCGAATTTTCCGAAAATCCCCCCTCTAAACCCCCCCTCCCACTGGACCGATTTCAGCCATTAACGAACTTGATTTTCCTTTTTACATAAAACGATTAAATTCCGAGTTTGGTAACGATCAAACAAAAATTGCGACCGCTAGAGCGTTAACAGACAAATATATATATATATATATATATATATATATATATATATATATATATATATATATATAAAATTTTGAACGGACCTCATTTTCGTCATCTCCTGGGTAGGATCGATGGACATTTGAAGAAATTTTTCGAAACTCGCGTCATGAGTACGACCTCAATAGCTGATTTCCCTTAAGGGAAATCTGCTAATACACCTAGCCAACACAACATAACATTTTTCTAAAAATATTAAAAATGAAAAACCACTATTTTTTTTAGACAAATTTTGTGTTGTGTTTGACTAAGTTTATATTTAAATTGTGTAAGCACTTGATTTTATGGTTATGACTCAGGTAGTTGTTGTGTTTTAAAAATCATTGGTATCTTGATTTAACAGATCAATGACGATGAAGACCTCGAAAGCTGGATCCGAAATGAACATTTATAATCTAGTGGAGGTGTTGACCATTTTTTCAACCATGGATATATACATCAACCCCCACCAGCCAGGATATTCAAATAGTAACCTCGATTTTAATATAGCCATTAGGAATTAGATCATTTGAGAGGGATGGATAAAGTAAAAAATGGGGGGGGGGTGATTTAAAAAAAGTCCGTCTCGCAGAGGCTGAGTAAACTAAGCAGATTTTCCGCGTGAAGTTTAGTAATAGATAAATCTACATACCAGTAACACAACACCACCGTCAATATTAAGTGAATAAATACAAACGATAATAAGAAACCTTCTGACGGGAAGCATCTGAAATGTAAACTTCCTACCGGAAAGAAAAACAATTACTGTAATATATCTGAATATAACGTATTAATTTGGTTGAAAACTCTTTACTATATCTAGTATTGTAATTTATAATGAATCAGAATAATTTTTATCTCAATCAAATTTAAGTAGTCCAAAAACTTAAGAAGGGGGAGGGGGTCAACAAATCATATTTGCATGTATATCGTATAATAAATGTCTCTTGAAAACAATATTTGGTATTTAAACTTCAAACATAACCGAGTATTGTTTATGTAACATGAGGGATTTGCTGAAGGCTGAAACAGAAAGATGCAAATAACTCGGTTAATATTCAAGATTGGGAATTAATGTATATAACAATATTTATAGTACATTTAATTTCCTATAAGAATGAATCATTGAATATTTTCGATCCGGCGTATAGTAACGGAGATATCTCGAGTTTTCAAAATTCTCCCCCTCTACACCCCCCCCCCTCCTCCTGGTCTGATTTCAGCCTTTAACGAACTCGATCTTTCTTTTTATATAAAACGACTAAATATCAAGCTTGGTAACGATTATACAATAATTGCGACCGCTAGAGCGCTAACAGACAAATATATAGATAGATAGTTTGATATATATATATATATATATATATATATAGTTTTGAACGGACCTCATTATCGTCATCTCCTAGGTAGGATCGATGGACTTTTGAAGAAAAATTTCAAAAATCGCGTCATTAGTACGACCTCAATAGCTGATTTCCCCTATGGGAAATCTGCTAAAAAAATTATTAGATATCCGTAAGTTGTCTTAAGAGGGGACACTGGATGGCAAAGTGGACATATTCATTGCTGGAAGTTGTCCCCAGGGATGGAGTATTGGAGGCAAGACATCCCCTGGAGTGAGAACCAATCTATCCCCTGGTGATTGCTTCGTATCCCCCCCCCACACACACACACACACACACACATGCAGTTACAGCAGACAGGTCTCTTGGACCACTGTTTCCCGCCTCACGTCACCTCCTCTGTCTCTCTCTCTTTTCCTTTTTCTCTCTTCTAATCTTCCCTTCCAAATACTGATTAAATCTCTTCCCAGCCTTTATCCCAACGTGACAAATAAACCTCGTTTATTTCCCCCTTGAAAAGAGTGCCCCTAACAAGTATTGAGTCTCAGGTTGGCAATCCTGCTCGGAAATGCCAAACGGCTGAAGTGTAATACAGTAGAGTTGAGAGTTTGCCCAGAGGTCAAATAATAAAATCAATAGTGATCTAACTCACAGTTTCAATGCTCAGAATAAATGTTTACAAGACAACTTCAATATAGCAATTTTCGCTAAAAACGTTATGCAGTAAAAAATGGTCACCATTGTAATGAATCAAATATTGTAATACATGTTTCACTCATAAATTCCAGTAGGTTTTCCATCATATAGCTCACTTAGAATATGACTTATGAATTGTTAAAATTTGAGCTTTTACGAGAAATTAGATTATTACGAGATGATTTCGATTAGGATAGAATTCTGTTTAATAGCCATTTCGAAGAAATTTCGAAAGGAGGAGGCAAAGGGCAGATATTATCAATAATCAGCTATATCATGAACCACTTTATTCGAAGCATAAATTCCAAATTTTGTTTTCATTGAACGCTTACTGTGTCAGGTATATGCAATTATTTTCGGTGCGATTTCGTCGTTTAAGACTTTACCTTCTTAACTATATGAGTATTATTTTATCAAAACTACAATCTATATTTATCCGTTTCAAGGAAAACTAAAGATTATATCAGGAAATGGCCGAAAACGGCTTGGGGTAAGGGGGTTTAAAGGGATAATAATGTAAAAATCGAAATATCTCGATTAGCCCCATCGAAAATTGTTTATAATCGATGTTGTTGGAACATCTGGATTAATAGTATTGAGATAGATTCTTGAATCTACTGGTAGAAACAGGGACATGAGACTATCCAATAATAATGGCATATGGAAGATTGAAAATGCTCTCTTAAGCAGATAAATCTTAGCCATTATGAGTATGACTACTAAAACTTAATTAATCAACAATCTTCAACCCCTGACATCTTTGTGAGAAATTAGGCAGGGTGGAATCAAAGACAAAACTATCCCACAATGTTTACAATCATTTATAGTCCAATTGCCTTAAATACACCACGTTTATTATTTTAAAGGTTCCTCTAATTGGAGTTATATTACTTGTACCTGTTTGTGTTTTCATAGTTTCTGTTTAAATAGAGAACGGTTTACACGGTTAATAATCACCAATTAACCAATCTATGGCGGAGGGCCAACAGAAATGAAAAACCACAAGTGACTATTAAACCATTTTTAATTCTCAAGTAGTTTCGCGACCGTTTGATGAAAAAAAGGAGAAACTATAATTCAAATGGTACCTAAACTAACAGCTGCATCGTTATAAAGGACCCTGTGTTAGGCAGAAAATGGCTTACATCTTGTGGCCGGTCAAGTCAGCTGATTTATATCTTCTCCCGAAAGAAGTCCTGACAGACTGCATTCAACGTAAAAAACATTGACATACCCCACGATATGACAGAACTACGAACTGCCATCAGCCAATATATTCCAGAAATACTGACATATCTAAAATATATAAACATTTGTCAATACATGTAGAATAAAAATACAATAGGTCTACTATAGGGATAACTTTTATTATATTCTATTAGGTAAAGTACGGATACCTCAGATATTTAAAGAATGTTGTACATACTATATAAATAGAGTACAATATCAAGGTTTACTTGAAGGTGTAAATATATTGTTCTGAACAGAGATCATGCCAATCACCTTTGATGTGGTACATAAACCAAATAAATATCTTATTCTTTTGAGACGTCATATGGACGCGAAACTGGTAGACACATAAACAGTCCGTTTCGCAGGGGCTGCGTAAACTAAGCAGATTTCCCACGTGAAGTTTAGTAATAGATAAATATACATACTGGTAAAATAACAACTCCGTGAATAAATTCAAACGGAAATAATAAAAGTATCATCCAATTTCTATAACATGACGTCAGGAAGCGATAGGTTAGAAATGTAAAAAAACTTTACTGACAGCCTCACGCCGGAAAGAAAAAAAATTAAAAAATATATCAGAAAATAACTCATTAATTTTATTGAGAACTATTTACTATATCTAGTACTGTAATTAATAATGAGTCAGAATAATCGTTATCTCAATCAATAAAATTTTAGTAGTCCAAAACTTTAAGATGGGGGGGGGGGGAGTCACCAGGACATATAAATGGAAATATAAATTATCTACCTAAAGTGACACCAAATAATTTCGTATTTGCTTTACTTGCTATAAATATTTACATTTATTAGAATGACAAAGATGTAACATTAAAATACTATATCTGGTCCTTGCTTTGAATATTCAATTTTTGTCCCGATATTTTATTTTTGCCTTTTCTTCACTTTTAGTAAATCTACCTTAAGGATCAAACAAAAATCTTTAAAACTGTTTGATTGGCTTTTTAAAAAATATAAAATTTGTTTCTGCTTGTATTCGTATTCCTGTCCAAAGTTTAGTATTGAAATAATATGAGGCAGTTACAACTGTTAAGCTCATTTACATATTACAAGGAAATAGTTTTGATCCTCTGCTATCATAGTTTTTTTTCTATGTTTTTTTTTCTTTTTTAGCCATCCAATTAACATTATTACTGCGAGCCTTATTATGTTCTTATACGTATTTATTTCCGCATGCTTCGCCGTCGTTAAGGGAGCACAAAAGCCTTTCATTATGGTACTAAATTTTACAGGGATTTGTCTCATTAAAAAATCACAAAGCAAAAGACTAGGGAGGATCATCATCGTGCTCTTTATAAAAGAAATGGCAAGTCTGAACAATTCAATTCCTGACTGATGTTTTTTCATATTTCTTGAAAGTAATAATAAGTATTATTTTTTTTTTTGTAGGAGTCCTCATTACTCTCTTTTATATTTTTCTCAACGCTAAATTTCTTTTTATATCTTTAAATGAAGTAGAAAGACTCTTACTCCTTATTAATTTGTGAATTGTAATTTTAAATTAACAAAGCTCTTTTCAAAATGCACTGCTCATAATATTCTAAACCATTTTATTTTTAGCAGTAAAAACGAATACATATATTGCTGTAGGATAACTTTATTGTGTTTTTGGTTATATTGCAGATCTAGGGATAGAAAAAAAATCAGTCAGGGGCTGCGTTAAAGAAGCAGATCCCCACTTGCTGGTAGAACACACTAGTGATATCACAATATATGATCTATTTCTAAATAAAAATACAATGAGAAGTGGTAGAGGTTTATTAGAGGCTGAAAACGAGGAAATACGAATACCTCGCATTATATTGAGTAACGAAAGAAAGAAAGGAAATTTTATTTCGGTCCAATACAACAAAGGTATTATACACGAATTGTTACATTTTTTACAAAATTAAGATATTTTGTAACAATATAGATGCCCATGGATGCAGTCATCCTTCAGTCGTTGTACCTAAATTATAATGAGTGGCTCCACTTTTCATAGGAAGGCAGGCATGATGTTTTTTTACAAGTTGTTAAAGGTGAACTGAAATATGAGCTACCTCCATTTCCTTGTGGATTTGGCTGTCCCTAACAAACCATGGAGTATTTGCCGCTATCCGAAGTACTCTGGAAGAATGAGTAACGAAAACAACATTGGTTTTGTAACATTTTTCTGTTCGACTCATAATAACGGATATATTTTGAATTTTCGAAGCCCCACTCTAATCCCTTCCTCCTTACTCCTGGGCACATTTAACCAACCTGAATATGATCATCAGTAGAGAATGAAATGATGAAATATAGAGTTAATTAACATTTTCGATTCAATATATATATAACCAACATTTTTTATTATTAATCATGGCATAAGCACACAGTAGGGTGTATACACTTTAATTTTATGTATATTATTCTTATTACTTTTTTTTATCTATTCATTTTTTTTGGTTTTCTCTTTTCCTTATTTTATTTTTTTTCGATTTATTCATTTTTTTTGGTTTTCTCTTTTCCTTATTTTATTTTTTTTCTTTATCCCTCCCCCCCGTCGATACTCACATTTTTATTTATATTATTTTCCCCACCCTGATGTTTCCATATATAATATTGTATGTTTCATATAAACTGGTATGCCAATGAACCGTATCAAATACCACCATAGTTACTCATTTCCCCTTTATTTCTATATTTTTTTTTGCTATTCGCTTTTTTTTTTCACAATTGAATTATGAGTAAATCGCCAGTGTTGCGGAACTCATTTAAATAAATGAATAAAAAAAAATTAATCTTGTAAATTTAATTTTCTATACATTTTGGTTTCGCACGGTTTTTATTAAACCTTCACTTCCAATCATTCGATTTATCAGTCACTTAATAAATCACCCCAATTTACATTTTAATTCCTGTTAACATACTGCGGGAGAAATAGAGAATAGATGACAAGATAAGACCACAAGCCTATCATTACACAGCTTGGGAAATCGACTTGTTGACACAGCTCCTACGTTACGGAGTTTTCATGAATACGTATGTAGGACAAGAATTTATATTTAACTTTAATCCGATTCAAATGAAATCCTATTTACTCCGGGAAAATAATAAAATTCTTAATTTTGAAACAAATAAAACTAATCAAACGAGTTTCCTGGCATATCTCTCTCTCACTCTGCCGTGGACAAATTCCGTGAATGCGAATCACATAACAAGGACGGTCCGGTAAACCTTTTGCAAATAGGGCCCTCCGGCCGAAATGGTGGCTTAGCCCAGTATAAAGCGTGTATTCATGTAGATTCTCCGAAGGGGGGGGGGGGGTGGATTTTACCCCCGATCCAGGATTTACAAGTTTAAGCGTGTTTTGAACCAGTATGGCGTCGCCTTGCGGTGGCTGGTGTTGGTGGTTTGAAAGCATGTCCGCCATTACACTCCGGTATTCACCCATCTACAATATCCACCGCTGGGGACATACCATTATTCCCTTCCCATTATTTCACACGGCGGCGCTAATTCAATTCGGAATTATAATGTCGTTCTTCCGAAATTATCATTAACTGTTTTCCCACATTGTGAATTTCTTCCTGTATTATTCATATGGATGAACGATGCACAAAATTGTAGTGAAATTGCTTACAATACTTCCACGTATGAATCTATGTTTGACAAACTTTCTAAAACGCTATGTAATTATTGCGTTTTCAATTAGATTTTGCCTTCTTAGCTAGAAAATGTTTATTAGATCTATAACGTGCTCGTTTCATTCAACACTTCACAGCTGTTGATGATAGTAATCGAATTAGGAATATGGGGAAGGGAGAAAAATTCGAAATTTCAAATATGTCCGTAATTAAGAGTTGTATTAAAAAAATGTTATAGAACCAATCTTGTTAAACTATTGTTGCTCTACATTTGCTTTTAGCAGATTTCCCTTGAGGGAAATCAGCTATTGAGGACGTACTCATCACGCGATTTTCAGAAAATTTCTTCAAATGCCCATGAATCCACCCAGGAGATGACGAAAATGAGGTCTCTTCAAAATGATATATATACACACATACACATATTTGTCTATTAACGCTCCAGCGGTCGTAATTTTTGTTTGGTCGTTACAAAACTCGATATTTACTCGTTTTATGCAAAAAAGAAAAAAACATTGTTTGTTAATGGCTGAAATCGGACCAGTGGGAGGGGGACTTTCGAAAACTCGAAATATCTCTGTTCCTATACGTCGGATCGAAAACTTGTATAGAGCCAGTCTTATTGCAAATTAAATTTAAATAAATATTTTCATGTACATTTATTCTTTATCTTAATATATTAATCGAGACACTTGCATTTTCAGATCGACTGATGTCGGTTCTATTAGTGAGTTTCTGCCGAAAGCTATTTCGCCCGTTTTCGTAACTGTTCGGCTCCTCGTGAAATTAGTATAGAGACTCGTTAATTGTTATTGTAAAACTTCACGTGGGGAATCTGCTTAGTTTACGCAGCCCCTGCGTGACGGACTTTTGTATCTATATTTGTTTCGTTACTGAAGTATGTAGTGAGTTATTCAGCTTTTTGAATTGTTTTCAACCTTCACCCACTTCTACTCATCGAGTTTTTACTGATAAATACGTATTATATGGTGAGAATAAATCAGTATTGTGTCATAACATCACGTGGGAAATCTATTTAGCCCTGAGTGATGGACATTTATTTAGATATGGCATCGCTAAATAAAATGTCTTTGCCCACGAGGGGGTTAGCTACCACGATCTCAGTCCCGACATTTTGGCGGTAGAGTCCTGAAGAATCTCCCACACCTTCACACATACACACAATTAGCGATATGGATGCGTCCCGGGAGAGATGTCCCGACTCCTGTTCCATATGTCCCGGGCCCATTTGTCAGAGACCTTCCCCAACCCCATATCAATCTCCATTACAACCCCAACAAAGAAAATATGAAAGCCTGGACTCGGCCTGTCAGCATTCCCCTCCTTCCATCAGTCATTGTTTCATTTCGACGTCGCACATTGCCGGGTTTCCACGCCCATAAATTGTGCCGGCAGGTGTGCGATTCAATCTCTCTCTCTCCCGGCGGGGATAAATCGTCAAGGATGGGCACGAGCAGTGATCCATGGGAAGTGTTGAGCGGCTTGCTATCAATAAATTGATAAGAATTTGTAAACGAGTTACTGATGGTTCCATGGTTAGTTTAGCCTTAATTTTCGAAGAGGGAATGGAATTTAAAAAAAAAAAATACCTTTATCTTTGAAGTTGACCATTTTTAACATACATTTAGTAAATGCGATATTACCGTCTCTCGAGAAAACAGGCCTGATACGAAAAAGATTTCTATTCGTATTTTGATAAATGCAATTAATTCGCCCCCCCCCCCCCCGCTCTTTAAGGAGTCAAAAATAATTACTTTCCTTCAGTATATATGTTCCTAACAATAAAGCGTGTGAAACAAAATATGAATTTGGTTTTTACAAAAATGGTTTAACACATAATCATAAAACAAAATATAAGAATATGCTTCAAATCCCCAACCATAAACATAAATATTTCAAGAAAAGCCTATTATTTTCAGGAGGAAAATTCTTTAAAGATCAGCCCGAATGTGTTTAAAAAATATTTTTTGTTTAGATATAAATTTAAGAAATCATTTCTTACAGTCTTGAATGCTAGGAAAAATGTCCAATTATTAAAAAAATCTACAGAATATTTGTCGTAAAATGCTCAGAAATAATTTATGATCAGGTACATTGTATTTTTAATGGGGAAGAAAATTTTCATCATTTATAAACCGTCATTTTAATAAATTTATAGAGAAAGCATGTCAATAACTTAAACATGCATGTTCCATATTTAAACTGCTGATATTTGGCTGCTGTTAACGATATTTATTTTTTATATATAATTATTAAATTGATATATTTAATAATGTGTATTTATGGAATTTTATAACGATTATTTATAAATATAAGAATTGGGGCTCAGGTTAGCCATGTTGTGTTAAAGTGTTGACCTTTATCTCACATGGTAAAACTAGAGTGGCGAGTTCGATTCTCGCCAGGGCAAAGGAAATTATTTAGTGACGGAATTCATTAAATAACATCCTATGTCCCACCCTGGCTAGAAATGGGTGGTTACCTGTAGATAATAATAATAATTACGAGTATAAGTATTATTTAATGACGATTAAAGAAATTAATTGACATAATATTAGTAAATATTCAATAGAAAGCACAAATCTCTCGTATCCTATTAAGTTATATTAATATTTCATGGAAATCAATACATTTAATTTCATTTTATATATTTCATTCTCGTCTTTAACGGGAGTTTCATTATTAATGAAACACTGAATATACACTTTTAAAGTTATGTACACAATTTCTGATGGTCCTATTAGATCTACTGGTGATATGTGTAACATTTTTTTGGACATAAAAATATTTACTAATTAAGTCTACACTTTTTTTTTATCGGACTCAGAAAAATAGAGATATGCACGGTTTTGTTTTTTACGATTCTTATAAAACTTTTAACACTCAGTTTCATTCATAGAAGTCTAAAATTTTAGTTTGTATAATTATGAGTTTATTTTTGTACGTTTTTTTATAAAAATAATGAAGAAAAAGTATATAGGTAGATGTTTAAACGAACAATACCATGATTTCTCTGTTGCATTATTCTATTCAGTTAATATGTATATCATTTTAATTAGTGACTAAACTAATCAATAATGAATACATCAACAACAATATACATCAAAAAAGCTAATTATGATATATTATCAATTATATATGTTACCCATATTTTCCCTAATTTGTTACTATTCTTTTACAGGTGAGTTTTCAAGGAGGTGCTTTTTTGTTCGGCTTAATCACCACGGTATGTGTTATTTGAATATCTTAGCAAAACATGCGCCATTTGTTTACTCACATCCAGGAAAAGAATATATTATTATGAAAATTGAAAATTATTCTTAGATAGTAAAATTCGTTCCATTTACATGGAATCAATGTAGAATAAGATTATTATTTCTTATTTTATTTTTTAACAATTATTCTTTCTTAGGAATTTATCTTATGTTACAAGATTTTTGATTTTTACGAATCACGTATTATAAAGATTGAAAGTAAGAAATAGAAGGAAATTAAACATTTTTTTTTTTAAATTTTAATACTGCTCAGCACTCAGAATGAAAATTACTTAGTCAGCAGCACGAATAAAGCACACCAAACGGGTGTATGCATCTAAAGGTTTTAGACAAATAATGATGTTATGATTGTAAGGGATTCTAAAACTCTATGGTTTTGAGTCTTAATAATGTTTCGTCAGACATAATATCGTTATCATTAAACTGTCAATACCTGAGAGTTAGAAAATATAGTCGTTATTAATTCATACAAATTTGAACGGACCTCATTTTTGTCATTTACTTGATTGAATCGGTAGACATTTGAATACAAATTTCGAAATGAGTACAACCTCAATTGCGGACAATAATAAAATAAATTACAGTTTTAAAACATCAAAATACACTGAAAAACATGTAAATTGTTAAATACAAAACATCTCTGATAACGCATTTATTACAAGTACAAACTTGCAAAATTAAACTTAGCCACAACAACACTTACTTCAATATTAAGTACTGAGAATAACAGTCACTCTAACTCTTAAGTAATTTTATCAAGAAAATGGTCTCAACTCGACAACAAAGTTAGTGCATTGAAGAAGATAATTAAACGCGGAGACTTTGTGGAAACATAACGAGGAACACTCCTCATTTAGAGAAATACTAACTGGACGTAGAATTAGCCGTACTAGAATGTAGCAGTCAATGTTAACAACAGCTGTAATAGCAGTCTGTAGCAGCCCCGACACTGCACTGTGCTGTAATAATACTGGTAAATGATCAAGATAAAGCTCTGAATTCTCAACTTGACCATCAGTTTTAGCAGATTTCTCATTAGTGAAATCAGCTATTGAGGTTGTATTAATACCTGTACTACTTAGTAGTATATTACGAAAAAGTCACTTGGGCTGCGTAACCTAACCAGATTTCCCTCGGCATGGAGTGACACCATAGTAATTGTCTCTATTTATAATAAATTCTACGAGCAGTATTAGGGCGTTTACTGAAGGCATAAAATAGAAAAGTAAGAATAACTCCATAATATTTAAAAGATTAAATAATAATGTGCTAGAAAATGTATAGAACAACAATTGTAGAGTACCAATATTGCTTCTATGGCATTTTTTGATCCGTTATTATAACGGCGCCTATTCCTCGTCCGATTTCAATCATTAACTACTATGATTTTTATTTTTTAATGAAGAAGTTATATATTAAATATATATAGTATAGATGAAATATAAAAATTTGAGTCAAGACCGTAAAATCTTAAATCATGTCGTGATGAGACCACATCACGTATGTATCTCACATTATAAAGAGCCGTTGAAATAAATATTTGGTATTTAAGCTAGAAAAAGAAGTTTTAATATATATTGGCTTATTGTTAACGTGCGATGGCTAAAAGTATTAAAGGAAGGTATGTAGGATGAATATTAAAAAATCCAAATATTTCGGTTAATAATCAGGACAGAGAAAAACTGAGTCGCTTGGCAGCCGTTGTGCAATCAAGTTCTCTCTAACGCTCTTCAAAATACGGAACTATAGATTGAGCTGTTGCTCTGAAAGTGCACTCTCAAAAATAAAACGTTTTTTAGAGGGAAAGAGCCCTACTGTGTACATTCAGACTAATTCGTTCATCTACCTCCCAGCAATCATAGAACGAATACGATCGATTCATATAAAACCAGAGATCAAGTTCTTTAGACGGCTAGAAAACCGAAAATAGAAAATATCTATCTATATAAATATCAAATTTTTAAACTTAAACTCATGTTGTACTTTACACTCATTGAAGAAATTTGGGTGAAATTTTCTCATGTGAGCAACCTCCTTTTAATGGGACCTTTGTCTAAAGAAACTCCTCTGGAATAACTTTGCATCCATGGAGTAAGATATTAAGGCACATACGTCCTGCAAGGAAAATTTCTACAGCTTTCCTCCCACATAAGTTAATATTAAATCATTCGGGGCTTTGAAAAAATAAACACCATTCACTTAATGAAGCTTTGTCTAATTGCGTGGTGTATATTTAGGAGTATTTGACGGACGCCTTGTCAATAAGGTGAAGTTAGGCTGAGACTTTGCAAAGTTAGAGCGGCTGTTGGACCATTACTAAGGGCTTAGAAGGACTTACCGGGCGCTAAGTGAATTACGTCACTGACTCCATTAGCCGGAACGAGTGAGTGCCGTGCCCAGTTTTAGCGCGCTAGCAACCTCCCCGACTCCCACAGCGACCGCAGGCGTATTAGAGCAATTGATGGCGTTACCGGCCGACGCCAGATATGGCTGATATTCCATCTCGCAGCGCTTTGACTCCAAACTCAATATGCTTTGTGGTCTGGGAATTCATTAGAGTTCGCTCTTCCTGGGTGCGGTGGCTCAACCTCGCGGCGTATCAGGGAGTTAATGCGACTTTCACGTCAATTCCGTCGGATTTAGATGGTTAGTCAGCCTTACTTTTCCACTCAAACTTCGTTAAAAGTAGTGGCCGCTAGAGCTTTAGCAGACAAATCTATATATTTACTTAAGTCAGTCACGCAGGAGCTGCGTTAATTAAGCAGATTCCCCACGTGCGCCACGTATGTGCATTTATCTCAAAAAGTATAAGTTCAAGAAGAGCAATATTTGGCATTTCGGCTTCAAATAATGTGCTTCATAAAATAATAGCTTATTGTGAATGTGACATCTGTAGAAGTGGGGGCTAACTGAAGGCTGAAAACGAAAAAAAATGCAAATATCTCGTTTAATAATCGCGATAATGAAAAACGTAAATATCAAAATTTATAGAATATTTTATTTGCAATAAGATTGCTTCAATACTAATTTTCGATCAACGGAGATATTTTGAATTTTCAAAATTCCCCCTCCCACTTGTCTGATTTTAGCATGGGGAGATATTTTTCGAAATTCCCACACTGAGTACAACCTCAATAGCTGATTTCCCTCTAAGGGAAATTTTTCCATTGTGAGATTTTTTTTTTATCTGGACTTTTCACGATACTTTTCGTTCACATGAAATTAACAAGATATTAACAGTTTTTGGTGTTGGAGTCTATCTTTTCGTTTGTTTTCTTTTCACGCCTAAAATACTGAACCGAATTTTATGGGGCTTGTTACTACTAATCCAACTTAGACTTTAGGCTATAGGTACTACTATTCTCAGAGATAAACAGGAGTGAGGGTTGTAAGAGCACAGAAATGACAACTCGCGATATTTCGTTTCCTATTTTCTTTCGCAAACATGCGCATAACAGATGTTGTATATTTTGTTATTTGGAGTAATTTATGTTATATATACTTTTGTCATAAAACGAAGTATAAACGAGATATATGCTAAAAACTATAGCAGGAGACATCATTTGTTGTAGAACACTTACGGCTCTTTGAGGGAAGGGTTTTTTTTATTAGTAATTACGATTACTACCAATGATTCTGTATGTACAAAGTAGGATAGGAAATCACAATGCGTTTATTAAGACAAAGTGCACTTTCAGAACAACAGCTCCATCTTCACATCCTGTTGACACAAAAACTACTATTGATTATTATTTACATTGAAATGAATAACATTCACACTCTTTATTCAGTCTATATATTTCCCAATCAAAGCTACCTCAGTGCTGGTACTTAATAATGATAAATGAATGTTATCTGTGATTATGATTAATACGTATTGTTCAGGGTTAATTCTGATATTAATCACGGATTGATCAGATCTTTTTTTTTTCGTTCTTCAAGACTAAAATCTTCTAAAAGTTCGCTTAAGCTACTAGATATTCAGGTATACATCCTGAACACTGGGACTGGGTAATGTAAAAATATTGTTCATAGTATTGCCTAGGCAAGAAAACAAATTCCGTCACGCAGAGGCTGCGTTAACTAAGCAGATTTCCCATGCGCGCCACGTATTTGCATTTATCTCAAAACTTATAAGTTCAATGACAACAATATTTGGTATTTAAGCTTCAAAAAGTGCTTCATAACATAATAGAATATTGTTAATATGAGATGGGTTGGAGTGGGGCTTTAATTAAGTCCGAAAACTAAAAAATGCAAATATCTCAGTTACAAATCTAAATAGTGAAAAAATGTACATAACAACATTTATAGAACATTACATTTGCAATAAGATTGGTTCTATGCATTTTTTTTATCCGACGCATAATAACGGAGATATTAAAATTTTTCGAAATTCTCCACCTCTAAACCCTCCCTCCCTCTGTTCCGATTTCAGCCGTTAACGAACTTGATCTTTCTTTTTGTATAAAACGATTATATATCACGACAGTTTTGAACGGACCTCATTTTCGTAATATCCAGGGTAGGATCGATGGACATTTGAAGAAAAATTTCGTAAATCGCGTTATGAGTATGACCTCAATAGCAGATTTCCCTTGAGGACCGTAAAACCGTCATCATTCAGCCTCTAATGATTTTCCTAATGGTACCTTAGCCATTATATAATAAGATAGTAACTATTGAAGAAATTTTTGGAGGTCAGAGTTCATCCTCAATATATAATTTCCCTCGGAGGGAAGGCTGCCAATATAACGAGTCATTGGCACAATATTGGCAATACTATTGAGCGATTATTGTGGCGTATTGCCCGCCTCGTATTGTTGTAAGGCAGCAAGCAAGCAAGGTCCTTCCCCTTGGGGTGAGTCAGAAGGCAAGTATGTCGGTGCCTTGCCTCCTCCCCTCCTGCCTTCCTAACCTTTCTCTTAAGCCTTGCGCAACTCTTCCAGTAATTGTCTCGGCGAGTTTTACATTCCTAACAGCTCCCACAGAGGACTTACTGATTCCCGCCAGTTCGCAGCATTCCTACTATGCTACTTGCCTGACTCTAAGCTCGAACAAAAGGATTCCAAAAGCCACAATCTATTCTCTATTTCTTCCGCAGTTAGAAGCCTGTATAAACGGAAATTAAAATGGACTTAGGAAGATACTCAAGTACTTAAAGTAAAAATCTAATGAGTAGAAGTGGGGGTTTACAAAACCACAAAAGTCCGTCACGCAGGGGCTGCGTAAACTAAGCAGATTTCCCACGTGAAGATTAGAATATAGAAATTTCACGAGAGCCAAACAGTTACGGAAACGAACGAACTAGCATACACACAATATAAATGCATATACCTCGGTTAATATTCAAGATAGAGAATAAATGTATTTAACAATATTAATAGTAAATTTAATTTGCAATAAGATTGGTTCTGTAATTTTTTTCGATCCGACGTATAGTAACTGAGATATTTCGAAATTTCCAAAATCCCCACCTCTAAACCCCCCTACCACTAACGAACTTGATCTATATTTTTACATAAAACGTTTAAATATCGAGTTAGGCAACGAACAACGAAAACCGCGAACACGTGAGCGTTAACAGACAGACTGACACACCCATATGTTTATATGTATATATTAACAATTTTGAATGAACCGCATCTTCGTCATCTACTAGATAGGATCGATGGCCATTTGAAGAAATTTTTCAAAAATTGCGTCAGAGTACGACTAAAAGGAATATGTGTTTGCAGATATACTGCTGATTGCTGGTAAATAAGCATAGAAAAAAAGTCCTGTGACCGTCGTGAGGTCTACAACAGTTCTCATGGCCGTCTAACGGGATCATCATTTACGTATTCACTTCATGGAAGGTCTGGGGCTGGCTTTCCGCCATGAATCTGATTACGATACACAGATCGCGAATCTCCTAGCCTCAGAATTTAAATAAATTGCTCTTATGCACGGGGAATATTTTAACAACAAATGCATTCCGAATCGCGAAACTCTAGAACTCCTCAGGGAAGGTGGGGTTTTATAACTATATTTTAACTGTAGACAGGTATTTCGAAAAAAAAAGTGTCCGTAGGCCGTGTAAATTAAGAAACCTTTGGATGACGTCCTGGTGACCTCGTGTCAGCGTATATTATCTATTTCTAAGATAAAGTCTGATGAGTAGAATTGAGGGTTTACTAAAGACTGAAAATAAGAAAGTACGAATATCTACTTAATATTCGAGTAACGAGAAAATTTATAGAGCAAAATTTGCAGAGCACCAATGGTTTAACAAGATTGGCTCTATGACACTTTTTGCTTCGTCTCGTATTAACGGAAAAGTTACATTTATATTTGTGTGTTACCACCAATTGCGGTAACAATTTGTGTTTGATCGTAGCCAACTTCGATATCTAAGTGTTTTGAGCAAACAAGAAGTGAAGTTGGATAACAGTTGTAGACGGACTATAAGGGGAGAAGGGATTGCAAAGAGTTCCGTTATTCATTCATTTTTATTTTTTTTTTCAAAAATTCCTTACAATAATTCATATTACTTACTTACAATCAGAGCCTCCAATTTTTGGAATTCATCTTAGTTTCTTGCAATATGTCCCATTGCCTGTCGATTCACTACCATAGCCTCCAACCTGTGAATGTAATCAGAATTACCTTACAATAATTCATATTACTTACTTACAATCAGAGCCTCCAATTTTTGGAATTCATCTTAGTTTCTTGCAATATGTCACATTGCCTGTCGATTCACTACCATAGCCTCCAACCTGTGAATGTAATCAGAATTACCTTACAATAAGTCATATAATTTACTCACAATCAGAGCCTCCAATTTTTGGAATTCATCTTAGTTTCTTGCAATATGTCACATTGCCTGTCGATTCACTAACCCATAGCCTCCAACCTGTGAATGTAATCAGAATTACCTTACAATAAGTCATATAATTTACTCACAATCAGAGCCTCCAATTTTTGGAATTCATCTTAGTTTCTTGCAATATTTCACATTGCCTGTCGATTCACTACCATAGCCTCCAACCTGTGAATGTATTCAGAATTACCTTACAATAAGTCATATAATTTTACTCACAATCAGAGCCTCCAATATTTGGAATTCATCTTAGTTTCTTGCAATATGTCACATTGCCTGTCGATTCACTACCATATAGTATCCATCCTTCGAGTTTAATCAGAATTACCTTACAATAAGTCATTTTGTTTACTTACAATCAGAACCTCTAATTTTGGAAATCATCAGTGTTTCGTTGAATATTGTCAGCATACTAACGGAATATCTAATATCTTTACAATTAATTTTCTTGTTTGTCATTACTACTGGTTTTGGAGTCTTCAGAATTCGCTGATTTTAAATTGAATGGTTGGTTTGACCAGCTCTGAAAGTTATAAAATATTTCATCTAAATTGAAAGATTCCATTTTAATCAGGGTTTTTGTTGTTGTTGTTTTTCTATAAACTCACTATATTAAAATCTCAGTTGGTATTTATTATTAAACAATGCCCGTTTCTTTAGAAAGAATATTATAGTTAAATAAATCTGCATTACTATGGTTGTAGTGATGATGAGATAGAAAAAGAATCGATCCCTGAATGTTTCGAGCATAATATATGTCTCTGAATAAACCGTTTCATCAGTTGAAGAATAATGATTGAGCAATCTAATAAAAGCGAAAAGTTTTCAGTCCAATCGAGAAAATGAGGACTGTATTGTTAGATTATGCTAAGCTAGATCCTCAAATCCCTACTCTAATAAATCTCTAACAACTTCAGTCGGAGCACAGTTGAAAGTAAACTAGCTCTAACTCTCTTTAAACTTAGATTAGAACGTGTGACCTAAATCCCATCCAATTTTCGGGAGTAATCATAACGTCCTTCATCATAATGTCATACGGAGGTGACAGATGGCCTCTATTACCGAACCTGAATCTTAAATGCTAATTAAGTGGTAAATTTGGACATTGAAGTAGAAGTGGATTTGTCTTAGAAAAAAATGATGAGTGTTTTATGATTAATACCTGAGCCGAGATGATTTGAAGGTTACAAAAAATAAGAGTCAAATCTTAAGGTCTATTCTCTATTTCAGTCATAACAATGGCAATGTATGTATTGGCCAAATTACAAACTAAAATATTATTGTAAAATAATATTTTTCTTTTGCGTTTCACCATATAAACCATAAAGAGTATAATTCTTCAGACCAGATAAAACACCAATTAAAAAATATTCTGTTTCTATTTTTACTTCAAAAAGCTCGAACTAATATTAAAATAAAATATAACATAGTACAAATAAATTTTATTAAAAAGCGACGCTTATGAGTGAGTGCGTGAGAGACTGAAGACGATGATGAACGAATTAAAATAGCATATTTAGTTTAGAAGTTGCTCATTATTTCATTTTATAAAATGTGTGAAATATGTATTTAAATTATATATATCTTGTATAACAATAGTTTTAACGTCAATTAATATTAGATTTTAATGGCTATTTTTAATATATGTGTATACTTCGTGATCTGAAACATACTTCCTGAATGGCCTTCCTCAAAAAGGATACTTAGAAGAGAAGAAGTAGTAATAACGAGGTTAAGAATTGGCCATTCAGGACTAACTCAAACTTACTAAAGAATACGAGCCCTTCTGCCAATACTGTAACTGTAGACTCACTATAAAACATATACTAACTGACTGTTACCTAAGGACACTCATAATACTACTATACACTTGACTGAATTACTAAATGACCGTAGCCAGTATATGGACCGCGTATTAAACTACTTGAAACATAACATCATTTTCAACACAATTATAATGTAGGACAATACTGAAAATATTTACAAAAATGAGCATACTAACATAAATATGATAAACTGAAGATAACAATTTAACTGATACGTCACTCAATCGCCCCAGTTGCAAAATGTGATTACTATAAGAATAAATAAATAAAATATGTGTATATGATTTTGAAAGGTACCCCACATGAGTCATTTTTCTATGTTTCTTCAATTAAAGATTGTTTTGAAAAATGGTGTCATGAGTACAACCTCATTAGCTAAATTATCTTAAATGAAATCTGCTGAAAGAATGATTTAATTAAAAGATTAAATTCCTGCAAAGGAACTATTATATATTAAGAATTCCCTCATATAAATATTTTAAGGAAGAGAGGCTCTTTGATTGAATGAAAATTGTCTATATACAGCCTTCTTCTTTTAGCGTCATTTATTTGTTTTTCCATGAACAAATTTCCTCGAACGAGTTGATCTAAGTTACTTTATCAGTCCACTTATTTTTCATGGTGATTTATTGAAGAAGCTTTTAG
The DNA here is from genome assembly GCA_019009955.1 of Riptortus pedestris. Taxonomy (NCBI): domain Eukaryota; kingdom Metazoa; phylum Arthropoda; class Insecta; order Hemiptera; family Alydidae; genus Riptortus; species Riptortus pedestris. The sequence continues at coordinate 132,596,784 of CM032229.1, read as the reverse complement.
CCTTATTTTTAGATTGTAAAATATTGACACTTTAAATTTAGAAGGTCCCGTTATAAGGTAATTTTTTTCTTTGCTATGAGAGCATACCACCCTCTTTTATAATGAATGAGAGGGAAAAGATTTGACAAACTGCGACATCCATATTTTAAAAGTCTTTTACGGCCCGAGTCTCTTAACCCATTTTTATCCACTTCTGGGTAAATTGCTATAAAATAAAACCTCAAGGATAAAGGGTTTATGTCCTGAAGAGAGCAGCATACCATTTGACTGACAATTCTGAGTACTCAAGATCATTAGGAAATTCTGATTACTCCTGAATATTGGAAATTCTGGTATTAAGTTGACAATATGACATATTGCATGGAAATTCTGATTAATTCTAAAGATAGATGGTTATGTTAGCCAGTTGGCAATAATGATCGTAAGAAAAATCGGATTACTACCTAGATTCGACGTTCTGATAGTAAGTCGAAAATATAAGCTAACGCAGGGAAATTCTGATCACTACCTAGATTGGAGATTCTGATAATAAGTTGACAATATAACCTAACACCAGGAAATTCTGATTAGTACCTAGGTTGGAGGTTCTGATAGTAAGTTGACAATATAAGCTAACGCAGGGAAATTCTGATCACTACCTAGATTGGAGATTCTGATAATAAGTTGACAATATAACCTAACACCAGGAAATTCTGATTACTACCTAGATTGGAGGTTCTGATAGTAAGTTGACAATATAACCTAACGCAAGGAAATTCTGATTACTACCTAGATAGGAGGTTCCGATCATGCTCTTATAATGAAAGTAATAAATTATACTGTTGTCATATATGTAGGTGAAGACCGTCGGCACTGGCTGATGATCGAGTACAGCTGGCAAGCGCTTTCGATGCGATGGCACCATCTTCAAGCCGTCGTTCTTCGACCTCACAATTACCAGGCAAACCGACAGACTGGAATACGGAATATACAGAAAACCCACATCCACAGACACGACTGTACATGCCACTTCAAATCACCCGACTCAACATAAACTCGCTGCATTCCGTCACATGTTACACAGACTCAATACTCTTCCGCTCTCAAAGGACAAGTACGACAAAGAATTGAAGACAATGTACGAGATAGCACACAGCAACGGTTACAAACGACACACCATTGACAAATTATTCAAGAAATTAACCAATAACACAAAATGAGACACCCACACCCCCGCAGAACCAATCACGAAACGCCACGCCATCACGTACACAGACCTGACACATATAAAATCACCAACGTACTACAAAAAGAAGGACTCCACGCTACGTTCAGAACCAACAACACACTAAGACATAAGCTGACAAATGACATTGAGAACAAAGGCACTTACAATATGAACGCTGTATACAAAATAACGTGCAGTTGCAATAACACATACATTGTACAGACTGGGAGGAGACAGAAAACGCGATACACAGCTCATTCAAACTAATTAAACGAGACTCTAACTTCGCCTACCATTTGAACGATCGCTGACACGACCCTACAAATATAGCCAACAGCATGAAACTCCTCCACAGAGAAACAAAAGGACGGAGATTAGACATATTAGAAAACATGAAAATCTATAAACAACGGACATTTAACGGAGGCATTATAAACGAACAGCTCAACACCAGATCAGACACAATATTTAGACCACTACAACTACTTAAACGAAAGACGCTTATTACGAATACCAACAGCCGAAGAGAAGACGAACGATCCAGATTCTATTTCTATTGCGTAATTCAGCCGTGATTTACTACCCATCTAATCCTGCAACATTCCACTAACCTGTACTGACACACACGAAACTATACCAGACCTAAACACAAACAACACACTAAAAGCGTAAATAATGATACGGGCAACGACCTACTACACGAAAACAATTTACCTGGACACATAACCACACTTCGTTTGACTAATGTAAACAAACAGACACAGGCTCAAATGTAAACAACCTAATACGGTGAACAGACGTATATAACCTACGGACGCCTAATTCAGAACAACTCTTGAACTGACGGCTTGAAGATGGTGCCTTTGCATCGAAAGCGCTCGCCAACTCTACTCGATCATCAGCCAGTGACGATGGTCTTCACCGATAGATATGACAACAGTATCATCATCTATACTGGCGGTTCCAACCCTTTATTTAATGAATTTCAGCTTATATAAAATTATAAATGGTAAATTGGAGGCTGAAAGCCAGGCCCCACAAGGAAGGTAGGGAAATCGAACTTTCGAGTTTAAAGCCTTAAATATTATTATTATTATTATTATTTATTAACGTCCACTTTTTGCAACTTAGGCTAATTGGGACGGGATATCTACAGGTTACCACCCTTTTCTAGCCAGGGTGGGATTTTTTAGGATGTTATTTAATGGATTCCGTCTAAAGCCTTAAATAAACCCTACATACGTATTCATTTGATGTTTAAAATAACCTCAAAAACAGGAGACATTCTATCCAAGCTTTAAAAACGGGTATTATTTAGATCGGACGTTTAGTGGTAGAAAAAAGTTGGACTGAATACAACGGTCCATTGCACTTCCATAACGAACTAGTGGCTATTTTTTAATATTTTTCCAACTGTTTAAAAAAAAAGAAGAAAAAACTGTGCAATATTCCTGGTTACACAAATTCTAGGTAATTTTATCCGGGAAAAAAGAACTTAGGTGTTTCGTCCTGAAAACTTTTGACAGGCCGAACATTGCTTTGGAAGCCTGGGCACAGCGTTTCAACAACTTCCAGAATCTGTCAGGCTGTGTGATGTATTGCTAAATAATGAGGGTAGTAACTGTTACCTCCAGTTTTTATGACTACCTCTCCAAATTATTTCGTCTTGGTAATTATATTGTTTGTTTTCTTTTTCATTTCTTTCAGAATTGTTCTAATTAATTTACTGAGTAAATTATTAATTTCTTTTATCCTATAATATTTATTTAATAAGCATTATTTGCAGTTCTTTATACTAACATAACTAAATTAGAACCTAAAACAACTTTCATATGATTCCGAATGTTTTACAACGTTTTAAGTGGTTAGCCATTTTAATAGATTTCCCTTTCGAGAAAACAGGTTTTTTCGGTTGAATTTATGACATGATGTTTACAAACTTTATTGACATTTCTATCGGTCCTACATGGCTTAGATCCATTGTCCGGAGTCAGTCCCGTCGAAGCTAGTCTAGGAAGAACGTTTCCCGTAGACTTTGACCCTAGGCTGTGGTTTTTAGTTTAAGGTTTTTTTTTTCCTTGACCCTTAAACAATCTGTGAAACATATGGAACAAAATTTTCAATAAAGTGTTGTGTAATTACAATATACTCGTAGTTAGTTTTGTTTTTATAGAAAAATTTACCCTTTGCCTCCTAGTGGTACAAGTTGTTTGTCAAAAGGAGTCGTGATGAGTGAGGAGGGCATATGAGCTATTAGGATTTGGTATAATAACAATAAAAATAATAAAGAGTTATTTGATTTCATGTTTTGGTTTCAGTTTTCACTTCTACTCACGTTATGTTTACCTAAGTTAAGCAGCAGTATCATTAAACCCAGCTACCGTTCTCATAGGCTTCATGTTACGCGAATGGGGATAACGTATTTAGCGTGACATTTCAGCAAAAATCTGCTAAGTTTACGCTGTACTTGCGTGACAAACGTTTCAGCAGGTATCTAGCATATTTCGCTTTGAAAAAGGATTGCCATGGCTTTTGAATTCTCATATTTAACTAAAATTGAGAATGTAGTGTACATAGTTTAGTTAAATGTTCCGTTTTGAACTTTATCTTCATCTGGTTCAGCAAGTACCTAGTAGTATACTAGGCTACGAGTACCTACCTAGGGTACTTGCTGAACCAAATCGTATTCATGGAAAAACTGAATGCAATTTTCTTGCAATGCTCCAAGAGCAAGCAAATAAGCATTTTCTTGCAATAGCGCATTATGGTATTGAGTAGTCGGGCATTCTTATGCATATTTGGTTCGACGGGAAAGTCTTGGCAAGAGTTTCCCACTTTTCTTTTGCATATATATTACCCGGGGTTTGTATTCTACTTATAGATGTGTTTAAGTAAACATTGCAACAAACTGGAAGAGCAGTAGATAGCGATGCTTACAATGGCCGAGATATTCCTTCATTGCATTTCTCTCGTGGTGGAATACTTAATAAAGCCTGTGGGATGCCGGACGTCGAGTGTTGTGAGGAGTGGATTGCAATAACATACTCGCCCACAAAACAAACAGACCTCCGTTTAACCCCTGGTCCAACAAAAACATCCCCCTCATCTCTCCCTCTCTCTCTCTCTCTCTCTCTCTCTCTCTCTCTCTCTCTCTCTCTCTCTCTCTCTCTCTCTCTCTCTCTCGCTCTCTCTCTCTCTCTCACTCGCACTCTCTCTCTCTCTCTACTCTCTCTCTCTACTCTCTCTCCCCGTTAAATTCTCTGCCTACACACTTTATTCGTTCTATCTCCCTCTCACTTTCACTCTCTCCCCATAAACGCATTTTCGCTTAATCATATTGTCACTCAGTTTGTTCGTCCGTTATTCCTTACTAAGTCATTTCGACTCCCGAGCAGCCTATTTACTCAATGTTTCTCTTCGCCCAGCGATACTTAACTGATCCCACATCCATTCTATTTCACTGATCATTTCTATCTCTGCACCTCACTCTCACTTAGTCTTTTCCTCATCCACTGTATATTCCTTTCACTTAATCTTACTCATTCCTTTTATATTTATATTCCCTCTTACTCTTACTTAACTGTGCCCTCATCATCATCACTCTAAATCTCTCTCCCTTTCACCTACAATTCTCTTTCTATCTCTGCCCCTCACTCTTACTTAATTGATCCCTAATTCACTCTTTTCACCTAAGTCTTTCCCTTAACTATTCATTTTCTATCTCTGTCTTTCACTCTCACTTAAATGTTCCCTTTCTCACTCTTTCACTTACAATACTCTTTCTATCTCTGCCTTTCACTCTTACTTAATTAATCCATTATCCACTCTATTCTCGCTCTCATTCTCTTATCAATTCTTTTTCTATTTCGGTCTTTCACTCTTACTTCGTTTATCCCTTATCCACTCTGTTTCTCCACAAGTTTTCACTTACCAGGTCCCTTTCTATCACTGCCTCTCATTCTTACTTAATTAATCCCTTACTCACTCTTTTTCCCGCAACCTTTTATTTACCAATTGTCTTTCTATCGCTGTATCTAACTCTTACTTAACTGATTCCTTATTCACTCTTTTCCCTTAGCTATTCTTGTTCTATCTCTGCCTTTCAATCTTACTTAGATGTTCCCTTTCTCATTCTTTCACTTAATATTCTCTTTCTATCTCTGCCTCTCACTCTTACTTAATTAATCCATTATCCAAGCCTTTCTCGCTCTCTTTCTGTTATCAATTCTTTTTCTATATCGGTCTTTCACTCTTACTTCGTTTATCCCTTATCCACTCTGTTTCTCCACAAGCTTTCACTTACCAGCTCCCTTTCTATCACTGCCACTCATTCTTACTTAATTAATCCCTTACTCACTCTTTTTCCCGCTACCTTTTATTTACCAATTCTCTTTCTATCTCTGTCTCTCACTCTTACTTAATTGATCCCTAATTCACTCTTTTTCCCTAACTCTTTCCCTTAACTATTCTTGTTCTATCTCTGTCTTTCACTCTTACTTAGATGTTCCCTTTCTCACTCTTTCACTTACAATTCTCTTTCTATCTCTGCCTCTTACTCTTACTTAATTAATCAATTATCCTAGCTTTTTCTCGTTCTCTTTCTGTTATCAATTCTTTTTCTATATCGGTCTTTCAGTCTTACTTAGTTTATCCCTTATCCACTCTGTTTCTCCACAAGCTTTCACTTACCAGTTCCCTTCCTATCACTGCCTCTCACTCTTACTTAATTAATCCCTTATGTACTCTTTTTCCCGCAACCTTTTATTTACCAATTCTCTTTCTATCTCTGTCTCTCACTCTTACTTAATTGATCCCTTATTCACTCTTTTCCCCTAACTCTTTTCCTTGACGATTCTTTTTCTATCTCTGCCTTTCACTCTTACTTAGTTTATCCCTTATCCACTCTGTTTCTTCACAAGCTTTCACTTACCAGTTCCCTTCCTGCCTCTGCCTCTCACTCTTACTTAATTAATCCCTTACTCACTCTATTTCCCGCAATCTTTCACTTACAATTCTCTTTCTATCCCTGACTCTTTCTAAAATGATCTCTTGTGCACTCCATTTAACTTTCACTTATATTTTACTCGTTTTCTTTCTATCACCGTCTCTCACTGTTCTTAATTGGTCCCTTATCCACTCCTTCTCTCCCGCTTTCGCTTACAAATTTTCATTCTATCACAATTAAGTAGTTGGTCCCTCCCTTCCTGATTTTTACACTGATTTTAAAGAAAGTTATGGAATTTCGATCCCACTTATATGGCCCTTGTCCTTTATTTAAAGATCTTTTAATAGTTTAATTCTGTAAAGAGAAAACTATTTATAGAAAAAATTAAATTAAAATTGTATGCAATTTTTTTTATTCAATAGCATTTTTTTTTGTTTCCATATTTTTTCTAACTCTTATTCTCAAGTTTTTTTAACATTTTAATTAATACAATTTTTGACAAAATCGTTATATAATGCAAACATTCTTGCGATGTTATTTATTTATTTAAGTCAACTTTATGCTACTAAGGCTATTTGGGACGGGTTATCTACAGGTTACCACCCTTTTCTAGCCAGGGTGGAACTAAGGAATATATTTAATGAGTCCGTTACTAAATAAATTTATATTGATCAGGGCGGGAATCGAACGCGCCACTCTAGGTATACCACGTAAGATCAAGGACTTAACTCACCGGCCAAGCTGAGCCATTTCATGCGATTTACAGAAAAATGAAATCCCTCCACAAAGGATTAATATACAAACGAAATATTGAACGAAGAGAGTGGCTGCTCACCGATTGTAAGTTGATGCTCAGGTCCCAATCAAAATTCTGACTTACCAAAGGATAACTAAATCCAAAAATCTCTGTATTTTAAGTTGTAGTAGTGCGAACATTTTACTTGATTAAGTTGTATTTGATAGCTGATTTAACTAGCTCGTGTAACCCGCTAAGACTAATTTGTTTTACAGAAACCCTAATGTAGAACATTATCTGAACTTATAGATAAGCTGTTAGAAGCCCAAGTATCTTGGAGATTTTAGTAACTTTGATAGCGTGTTGTGAGATTGGAGTCTGTTCTCATAATGGAGTGGAACTTAAGTTAGTGGCTTTGGTCCAAGTTTGTCTTGACCTGACATTTTAAGCCGGCCAAGTCCTGACACAACAGGTGACCCCCAACTTGTATTAATTATTGCGTCGTAAATCATTCTGAAGGAACTTGCTCATTATCTTCACGTTGAGTTCTACGTAATTTTGCTGGATGAGTGTTCTCTTAATCGTTTCTGTTTCGAAATGAGGATCGTATGGAGGAATTGTTCTACGGATTTTATTGTTCGTTTAGTTGTTGACCAAAAATTGTAAAGAAAATGAACGATTGTGATTCTTATCGTGGAAAAATGTTTAAAAATTTTCAAAATGAATTCGAATGCAACCGGGTCTAAATAAATAGATAAGGGAGGTAATCTATCTCATTAGTTTGGAGATAGAAAATTTGATAAACGTTTAATGATATTTATTAGCATTCACTTTGTTTTAATAAAGCTAATCGGAAAAGGTTGTGTACAGGTACCCCTTTATAAGGGTGGGACTAAAGATCTCGTTGATTGAGTTCGTCACTAAATAAATTTCCATTGTACAGCTGCCAAACGAACTCACTTCTCTAGAAGTATCATGAAAGATCAAGTTCAAAGTCTTAAATCACAATACAACATCTGAGCCCCCAGAATAATGAAATAATTTAATTTATTTGAAATAAATTGATAAATATTTTGTATGGCCTCTTGAAAAATAAACAGATTCTTCAATAGATTAAGAACATAAACATACTCAAAATAGATCAAAAGTAACACTCACATCATTCTGCGTGATATTCTTTTTAGTTCTGTTATGAAGTGAATATTGTAATGAATGATTGTTATATTTATATCTCTTTGTAATTGTAAGATATAGGTTAGGTGTAAAACATATGTTTTGTAAATTCATAAGATATGCTTTTTTTCAGTAGTCATGAGTTAGAGAATAAAGAGACACATTCTGATTAAACATTCTAAACCTTCTTTGTGCTTAAGAACAAGTTCATTGACTTTGAGAAAGTCATAAAGGCGTGACATCAAACATATTCGACCTCTCAGACGGTAAAAGCATATGTATATAGATAGACATAAAATTTTGGCCGGACCTCAATTTCATCATTTACTTCATAGGATCAATTGAGATTTGAGAAAATCACGTCTTGAGAACAAACCCAATATCTGATTTCACTTAAGGGAAAATGTGTTGAAAAATAGATATAATGCGGTACCTTACCATTGCTATTTCGGTTTCGGATTATTGTAACCAAATTCGGCAAGGCTCTGCAATTGGGAACGGAATCCAATAATGGTTGGATTGGTTGGAGACGCGAGGTCGTGCCTATATTGGCCCCTTCCTATTGACATTAGGGGATGATGATGATGATTTGGTTTATTAGCAGGGGTAAGCATAGCATTAGGAGGTCATGGGTGCTAATACACCCTGCGGCTAACCCCATCCATTATCCTCTCCTCATCAATACAACCTGACCAATAGCATCACGCAACACTCCAAGCTGCGTGTGGGTGTCGCAGCTGTCCCGCGGCTACGATTCAAGTACTTGGATTGTTGAAGGACCAGGGCCTCAAATCATACAGATTTGGTCAGGAGGGGACGGCATTGCAGCTATCCGATCCCCTCGCCATGCGGAGCCGTTATCAAGGAAATGGACAGAAGCTCATATACGAAACCTGCAATGCTGAGAAAACTTTAGAGTGCGATTTCCTATCTCTTACTCTGCTATTAGCCGTGGATATGAAATTGTATTATTGTGAAAAATTGTGGATAATAATATTGATTTTCTTCTCAAGTATTTACGGAAACAAATATTTTCAGTTTTGATTTCCAGCCTAAATAAACCCATACTTACACTCATGATATTGTTACTTTAACGTGTGGGTTAAATTTCAAGAATTATTTACATCGGACTCATTTTAAAGAAAAACACATAATGAAATGTGACTCTTTCCAGCTCGTAAAGTGTTCCTTGCATTTTTCTATTCTGTTATTTTTATGACAGGAAATAAGAACAACAAGAGCCAGATGACTATACGAACTTCAGTGAAATAGTAATGTTTAACTAAGAAGCCTGATTTTGGGAATGATCTGCCACATTATGACAAGCTGTTCACTAAGTGTTGGTTTCGGATGACTGTCACGTAATTGGATTTCTAGCTATTGACATGTAACCTTAGCTCGTCTGTGGTATCAGCTGACCGGCAAGGGATTGAATATCCACTGCCTTCCTGTCAAAAGGTCTTAACATCCAAGGAATTTGTAGGCTTTATTTAAATACTCTCCCCTTTTCCTTTGGAGCATCCATGGTTATCATCCAAAGTGAACGAAATCAGACAACTCATAACATTCCCTTTTGTATTGACACTTGTGAGTGGCATTCTCTAATATATTAAATTGTCGCCTTCCGACCTATTTCTTGACGGCTTCCTTCGAACTTGATTGCTGCTTAAGTGATTCCGAAGAAAAATGGTGTGCCAAGAGTTGTCTCTTCAACTCAATTCCATTGAGGGATAGTGTCTAATAAAAGAAATACATTTCTTGATTATGGCTTTTGAAAACCCTTCCATAAAATGGACTTGGATCCAATGTCGATCGTTATTGTACTCCTGATCAAACCGGATTTTTCGTTTTGGACCTTTTTCAGCAATACTGAATAAATTAGTGAATCTGGTTGGCAAAGAAGCACTATTTCTCCTTCATTAAAACTCTACATGTTCCACGTTCTTTATCTTAACGCCTCATCACGAGTATAATTCTTCCAACTAAAAACAACCTGGAGCCTACTTCTACCATAAATCAGTACATGGTTACAATCGATATTGCTAAAGTATATCTTTACATGCGATGTTATTATGATGAAAAAGTCCCCTGTGAAGTACCAGTGTATCTACAAATCCAGACTCTTTGCCTACCATTGATTTCAGCTTAGTGTTGTTAGGTCAACGGTGAATCATGAATAAATGAAGGCTATCGTAAAATGTCACAATATCCATATCATTCCCGAGAAAAATAGGTTTTCAGATGCCAGCCAATGCCCACAATTTATATTTAAAACATTCTCAATAACAATAAGGGCATACAAATCACAATATTTAAAAAAAAAACCCATCGTATATATGAATTTCATATGGTTCAGTATTACTTCAAAATCAATGAATAAAAAGAATGGCGCGAAGAATTTGTCAGATCAAACCACAATAGGGCACCGTCACAATATACACACAGGCGAGTCACAATAACCAGTGTGTTAATTCTAGCAGTAACATGACAATGCACTGGTGTGATAAATGGAGCTTAATTACTTCATTATCGGACAACTGATAAAATGTCTTTGTTATCGTTAAGGGAATGAGAGATTATGGATGGAAACTAGGAGGAATTTATGCATGGATTGAGTGTAAATAGGAGGCCTATCTATAAAGCAAACTTTGGCCAGGATATGGTGGGAGCTCCATAATTCATCAGATCCCATATTCCGGTAGTATCGGACTACATTTTCCAGATGACCACTGCTGCGCCGAATGAGTGGGATATCCCGCCCGCTGTAGGTAGGAGATATTTCGTATTTTCGCTACCGCAAACGCCGCAAAAGGTTTAAAGAGCTGCTCCATTTATTTGACGAACCAGAAACCATAAGTTTATTTTAGAAGGGCGGGTTGAAGTAGTCGGGCCAGCTACGAAGAATGGAATCTAGCAGCTTGTACAGAAACAATTTGCATTGTACACAGGCTAGTTTGAGGACAAGAGGCAGATCACGGGAGAGGTGGCTGGGTGATCTGAATGACTAAAGAGATGCGGTGGCTAAAGATTCCCAATTGGAGGTGATGTACTCAAGATGACAAAAGGAAAATCTATATTAAGACTGCAGTGCTTTCCCAAAAAAGCATACTTTTACCAGGTCCACGTTGCAGGGTCCAGAATGCAACAGACCCCATATCCCAGCAGTATCGGACTACATTTTCCAGACCATGATGAATGGCTTATCCCACCTGCCGTAGGTGGGAGATATGTCGTATACTGAGGTTACTGGGAACGCGACAAAAGAAATAGATAGATTTAAAAAACCACTCGATTTATATGATGAACCAGAAACCATCTGTTTTATATAGAACCACAGGCTGCAGAAGTTGGCTTTAATGCCTACAATGAATGTGACTGCAGTCAGTTCAGGAATACGTCCGTTACTGTGTATACTAAGGAGATTTTCCATAATCTGATATGGCACACGACTGATTTCAACTTACAATATATTCTCTATTTATAACTAAAAATGCGATGTGGGGAAGAGGGGGTTTACTGAAGAATGAAAAAAGGAAGTACCAAAAATAGTTTAACAAGATTGGTTCAATACATTTTGTGAATAGACTCATAATAACGGAAATATTTTCAATTTTTGAATTTCCACCCTCCCTCTAAACCCTACCACCAATTGATGGTCCTAATCCACCCATTAACGAATATAATATTTACAGTTGAGTGAAACAGTTAAATATCGAGTATGCTATAGATCAAAAAAATATTTTCGAGTGAAGATATAAAATCATAATTCATGATGTCATCACGCAACGTATTATTTATTATCTCATTATTTATCACCTCTAGCGAAGGTCTGTTTAAAATAATATTTGTTATTTAAGCTCGGAATAAGACTTTTCATAATATATTCGCTTATTTTCAATGTGTGATGACTAAATGTGGGTGTTGGCTGAAGACTGAAAACTAAAGAACAAAATGCAAATATCTCCGTTAATATTCATGATAGTGAATAAGTATAAATATAAATATTAATAAAAAAATTATTTTGCAACAATATTGGTTATCAACAATTTTTGGGTCCGACTCATAGTCACGGAGACATTTTAACTTTCGATTTGCTACCCTGTGCCCCCCCCCCGTCCTATTTCAGGCGTTAACGAACACGATCATTAGCTTTACGCAAAATACTAATTAATCGAATATTTTAAATATATATATATATATATATATATATATATATATATATATATATATATATATATATATATATCAAAAATCTCCAGCATTGAAACCGATGTCCGTAAACGCACCTGAAATTCTTTGGACATCATGAGTCTGGACGACACCCTACTAACCAAAAACATCCTAGTACACACCCTGCAACTCAAATGTACAACATGGACCAAACAAGTCAAAATTTACCAAGAAAATCAAACATAAACAAAATAACCACCAACATAAAATACGGACCAGAAAACTTCAACTGGGGCCCGGAACATCATCTAAATGGACGGTGGTGAAAGACTATCCCAACATAGTGAAAGAATGTAAAAATATTGGGGAAATAAAAAAAAAGAAGAAAAAGAGATGATAAAATGTTTTTAATGGCGCTTAATGGGTGGATTCACTAATAATTAATGAGAGAAAATAGCAAGCTTATGGAAAAAGCTCCTTTGACCAAGTTATGATGGAGACTCCATAATTCTCCGGATCCCATATTCGAAGAGCATCGGACTACATTTTCCAGCTGACCTCAGCTGCGGCTGTGGGTTATCCCCCGCCACCGAGGTGGGACATATTTCATATATTCAGGTTACCATAAAAATCGTTGGAGCCTCTCCGTCACCTCCGGTAGCCATTTATCAAAGCCAACCAATCCAAGGCAAACCTCTTTCCTTCCTCCCTTCCCAATATGTACGTCCCGACGTTTTAACGCTCTAACTTCTTGCTTCTACCTTTTCTGCTATAACCACATTTTATTTATTTGCAACGTTAATCAGATCTCAATAACTGCAATAGTCGCATCTTTTAAGTTGGTACTGTTAAATCTCCAATCATATTTATGCATGGATACTTACGCAACTGACTGTGTATTTACTAGAGTAATAACTTGAATGCTTAATTTAAAGTTCTTGTGTTGTGTACGAGACCCTGAAACCATTTTCATTAAAATCAAAAGTACTCTCCACATGCTTGAGTTACACACTACTTATATCAGCTCACTATATATTCTCTATTTCCAAAAAAAAAAAAAAAATCGGAAGAGTAGAAATAGGCGGTCAATAAAATCATAACTATGACGCCATCGGACTATTTGCCTGAATCTCACATAATAAATGTTCGTTGAAATCAATAGTCGGTATTTATGCTAGGAATCAGATGTTCCATTATATATTAGCTCTCTTTTTAATGTGTAATGCCTAAAAGTGTTTACTGAAGGCTGAAAACTAAGAAATGTCACCAATATTTCGGTTACTATTGAAGATAGAGAAACCGTGTATATAACATTTGTAGGAACACAAATTAGCAATAAAGTTTATCATATTCATATATTCGATACGGCTTCCAACTAAACCCTCCCCCTTCCACTGCTAAGATTTCAGCCTTTAACGAGCTTGGTAACAAACGTATATATATCTTAGATAGGAACGATGGGTATTTATGGAAATTATATCAAATGTTTTGTATAACGCATCCACAACAAAATTTAACAATATCAAATGCTAAAGTTGTTTGCAATGAACGGATCGGCCCGTTGACCCAAACAATGAATGAGTAATTGACGTTCCGCCTTTTCAGCAAAGTGAATTATTAATTAGAATTTATTACCGAAATACTAACATTTAAGTATAATTAATGCTTGAGGTATTATAATAAATGCATTGACCAAAAGTATGAGTGAGTAATTGACGGTTTCCCTTTTCAGCACAGTGAATTATTTAGAAGAATCCATTACCGCAATATTAATATTTTTAATGTCCTCCTATTCCATCCCCTGGTAGAATAGTCTATAGCTTTATCCACTAGATCCCTTGAGCCCTTGATCCGAGGAAGAAATCAGAATAGAAGCGAGTGCATTTGAAGAAGTTGACAAATCGTGATGAATTGGAAGCAGTTCTTTCTGCGGTGAATTAATACGAACTTTCCATCGGAGACTTCTTGCCATCAACTCCAGCCCCAAGGCCTTCTTGCTGCAAATTACATCTCCCCCCCCCCCCACTCCACCAACTTCTGTCCTCTTTATCGCTTTTGTCAGCCACACCGCTGCATTAAATTAAGATGTCTGCCTTTCGATCGATGATCCTCCGTTTTTCTCCAAGGTTTTACATTTGCATTGGGCCATTCATTTTGAGTGCAAAAATGGTTGTAAATGACTTGGTTGCATGAGATACTTTAAAAATGAGCCCTTTTGATTCATGAACTAAAAAATTATATATTTTCAGCTAATAACTCTTAAGGGACATCGAGCATAAATCCCCAAAACCTCCATAAAATCATGGAATTATGAAAATGTATTGCTCCCGTTGAGTCAAATTAGTTTAATAAGAGAATTTGAAAATAATAATGTGGAACCAAGCCTTTTGAAAAAGGGACCAAAGCCTATCACTATACACACCAAGATATATATCTAATAGCTACACTAAAGAGATTTTCCAAATGGAAGAATGAAACGCAGTCGATTCTTTATTTCTTTCGCTTCAGTAAACCGAAATTTAAACTGGACTTGAGTTATAGCCGATTAATATAATAGCTTAAAGTGAGCATTATTGAAATACCCAAAGTACAAGAAACCCCCCCCCCGTGAACACTGAGTTTAACCCTGGACACCCAGATCCCATAACACAAATCCTTTCAAATATTTGTCTGATAACGCTGCAGAATCTGTTATTTTGGTTTGACTAATTCGGTGGCTACGCACTTAGTGAAAAATAAAGATGCAGTTTGTTAACGGGCAAAATCGGAAATGAGAAGGGGTGGTTTATTGAAGAGGTAGAATCTTAAATATCTATTGATATATATTGGATTGCTAAGTGTTACATGATTAAACTTGTAGGGATTAGATACAACAATAATTCGCTCTCAGAGCTGGTACACCCCTAGTTTATTTAATTATTTAATTCATTACATGTAAATAGCCGAACAATACCAATAGTTCAAAAAGGACTTCAATATAACAATACTAATCATTTTTCTTGGTACGATGACGCATAGCATGAACCAAGGAAAAATAAAAATAAAAAAATCAGAGAAACAATTCTTTGTTAGATTAGTCAATCTATTCCCATAATTCAATGATTAGACTTATCTACTTCATCTGGTTCTTCCTGATTCATCTGACCTTCTGTTCCATTCATTTTTGTTACCATCAATCGGATTCTCAGAACCTTGAAATTTAAACATCTTCATCACAATCAGAAACAGCAAATGATTATGGTTAATGTACTTCCTTGCTTACCTCTCGCACAAACAGCTATGCGGAAAATACCTTAAAAAAGGAACTTTCCGTTGGAATATTGAAAAATATAAATTGAAGTTAAATATGGGAAGTCAATGAGTTATCCAAAATTATTACATCTACCATAAAACTAAAGATACCTATAGATATAGCATTGTTAGTACTTGAACTTGAATAGGTGACAACGGAGTTGTTCCAGCTGGACGTAGCAGGCAGGTGTCACAGCGGTACTGTAATGGCTGGTTCTAGTGAATAAAAAAGTCTGGCAGCTCGTCGGTATGACGAAGCAGAGAGTCTCGTAGATACCTTCGACTTACAAACTGGCCGACGGTGATATAACACTGACCGCCCCCCGGACATATTGAGGCCAGTAAGTCTTCTGGAGTCAACTCATTCCAGGTCCTCCTTGGGTAACAGGGGTTGCACGTCGAGTTCATCACTCATTACATATAAATTGTGGCCACGAATCCCTTGAGCCAGCTTGGGTGAGGCTAAAGATCTTTAAGGTCTAAAAATGACAAACAATATATATATATACATTTTTCAAAAGTTGCATCATGCGAACATCCTCAAATGCTTATCTCCTAAAATGGTATAGATCACATGTTTTCAACCATATAAAAAAATAAATTATTTATTAAAGTCCACTTTATAGAGCTAAGGCTAATTGGGACGGGTTATCTACAGGTTACCACCCTTTTCTAGCCAGGGTAGAACTAAGGATTTTATTTAATGAATTTCGTCACTAAATAAATTCCTTTGCCCAGGCGGGAATCGAACTCGCCACTACAGGTTTACCACGTAAGATTAAGGTCAACGCTTTAAATCACCTGAGCCCCATTGAACATTTTATAATGTACAATTTTTGTGAATTAATTGAGTTAAATGTATTTTCTTTCTTTTCCAACCTTCATTAATCCCCACTCATTGAAGTTTATCTTTGACTCTTCATCGTCGCGTCCTCGTCGCCACCCCAACACGCGGAAAGTCTGCTTCGTTTACGCACCATCTGCGCGGTGGAATTTATATTCAGTCAACTTGCACGCATTTTAATTTCAGACGGAAGTCCACCGATCAACCAAATGACCTACTGCAGGATCGATTCATCAATGGTCAACCCCTTCCATTGATACTTAAAGCGGTTTTGTAGCCCCATTTGAAACCTGTGTATGTGAGAGCGTGTGTGTGTGTGTGTGTGTGTGTGTGTGTGTGTGTGTGTGTGTGTGTGTGTGTGTGTGTGTGTGTGTGTGTGTGTGTATTCTATTATCAAAAAGTAATCTCCTACTCTGATAAAAATCCTAGCCGAAAGGAAGAAATGGGACAAAATGGAATCTCTCTGTATATAAGAGGGAGAGGGAGAGAGAAAGAGAGATATAGATTGTGTAAGTTATAAGTTCTCTCTCTTCCTCTCGGTACATTGTCCTGAGCGCTGGAGACAACCCTAATTTATATCAGGCTCACCGCATTCTTCAACTACTTCTTATTGAAGGGACATTCCTCTTCCGTGTTTCTCTTCCCCTTCCTCTATACACTTCCTTCTATTGATTTCTCAATAGAAACCAACCTTCAATATTTACTCATCCCCGATAATGGCTATATGAGGGCACAACGTACGCTGGGAAACACTCAATGGACAAACTCCATTTGCTCAGACAGAAAGAGCTTAGTATTGAAAAACGCTCCCCAATGAGCATGAATCACTTCGCCATCCAGCCATAGAAAATTCGTGTCTTATTGTTGGTATGCATGCTATTCGGTAGTAATGATCCTAACTTCGTTTATATCCTGCATCCATGTTCGTTATACTCTCAGCCATTTCAGCGTTCTTACATTTTTTGATAGGGGTTATCGAACCCCTATCAAAAAGACATCGGTCTAAACGTGTGCGTGTATACAACTAATTACATTAAGAGACATAGCCTCAGAGTTTAGGATGTCCCCATAGGAGTTCCCTTAAAGGGCATTCAGGTTGTATAGATGACGCGAGTGGGAGGGGGAAGAATTGACTATTTGAAATATCTATTTAAGGAGTCGGGTCAAACAATAAATATTATTTAACCGGTCTTGTTCAAAACTTAAATTTCAACACAAAATCCATTCTAAAACCCCTGTGTTTTAAAAGTTTATTCTAACAAGAATATGAGCGGAGTTATTCGTATTTTTTTGGTTTCAGAAATCTCCAATTCTCACATCCAGCGTACATTTAATCTTTGTTTACACAGACCTCTCACTACAGATGGAATATATAATTAATAGTGAGTTGAGATCACAAGCGTGTTATGTCCCATCACGTGGGAAATATGTTTAGTTTACAGAGGATCAGCTTGGCGGACTTTTACTAAAAAATTGATATGTATTTCTGATAGTGATTGATTTGATAGCTTCCTCATTCAAAAGAAAGAAAAAAGTTATATATTTACGTCCAGTTTGTGCTTCTAAGGCTAATTGTGACGAGTTATCTTCTTTAGGTTTCCACCTTTTTCCAGCCAGACTAACGATTTTATTTAATGAGTTGGTGACTAAATAATTCCTTTGGCCCAGGTGAGAATCGAACTCGCAGCACTAATTTTATCAAGTAAGATTAAAACCCTGCATTTTGGAGTTAGGTTCATGCCAAATGATGAAGCCATGTCACTATTTTATGTTACTAATGGTGAGGGCCAGGTAAATAGTGGATGAAGAAAGCTAAGTCCCAGAAGGTCTACAGCAATCATATGTTTAAAATAACAGCTATACCGAACTCTACTGTTCTATGATGGAATATATTATTACGTGCTCCTCGACATGAAAATATTCAGAATATTGAATTATTGCTGTGGAAAGCTTTTATTATGAAGTGCAATGTCTTAATGGGACATTCAGCCATGAGCCAACATCAATGGGTACAACATGGGTTACACTACCAGACAAACCATTCATTCATGTATCCTCTTTCTATATATTGAATAAAGAGAATATTTCTATATTCTATAATTTAAAGCCACAAGCCCGTTTTACACCTGAATTATTCGGCCAGAACCGCTCGGTGGATTTTCCAGATCCGGGTACCGTTTTGTATAGATTGAGTCTTTATAGCATAATAGCACGGGACTCATATTAGCTGTGTGAGTTAAAGCATTGATCTTAAATCTCTCTTGTTTACCATTGAGTCGTGAGTTCGATTATCAAATGAGTAATAGGAATTTATTTAGTGACGACCCCTTTAAATACAGTTCTAAAACCATCCTTAGCCAGGAAAGGGTAGATGATCTGTTCCAATTAGCCTTAGTGTCACGAATTTGACGTTAATAAAGAACATTTACGACAGTAATTCCGACATTAAAGCACGCAAGTTGTCCACATCTTCTACACCCCTTTCCTTAGCTGGACTATACACTTTGTATACCGGTATTAGATATTGGTCTCTGTTTGCTAATCCAATGGAGAATAACATATACCAAGGTAAGCAGAGTAAAAAAGAAAAAACGACGAAGAATTCGTGACGAATAGACGCTATTTACTTCATTCGATTATTCCTCTTGGCCTTCTGCTCCTATCATTTGCATTTAACTGTTACTATTAATTGTTTCTCATAGCCTTGAAATTGTTACCTCTTTACTTCAAACAGTTACTCAGTGCAAATTGAGAGATTTACTCCTTTAATGCCGCCTTTATATCAATCTAAATTGCAGAACTGGAAATAATGGCTGGTGAGGTTAGGAAAAAGTTTGATTTGCACAAGAAGGTTCTACGAGGAGCTTTCTGTTTGACTTTTCAATAATTGAAATTTCGAAGTGATTTATTTATGAAACTCCATAATTTATTTTCTAAAATTCACACCCTAAATATACGATACTTCATGATGGGGCCACTTTTATCAGTGATTTTTGTTTTTTCAATGGATAATGGCAAAATTTACAGAGAATGTTACGACCGTTGTCACGGCCCATTTTTACCGTCGCCGAAGACGGGTGATTGAGAAGAAGACAGGCGGGAGATTCCTGCGTGGGGCTGGCTGCGCGAGAGCCGAAGACAAGAAGCGATCGCCGGAGACAAGCGAGCAGGAGACAGCAGCGTCCATCTCGAGCTCGAGTGAGGATTTGGCTCCCGATAAATGCTTAGGCGGATCAGAGTGTAATACTGCTTGAAGAATAGCAGTTATTTCATTGTACAAAAGGTACCAAACCTATGCTTATTGTGTATACACAATTAAAAAAAGAAAAGGCCTATTTATTTGTATTGATGAGTCCCCCATGGGGAGTATTGTTTAATCCTTGATTTAGTTATTATTTTTATAGTTAGGATTAGATATAAGTATAGTTGATTTATTATTATAAATAAAATCATTTGTTTGGAGAATACTGGTTTTCTTTGTTACCTGAGGAAACAAACAACGTGGCGCCCTTATTATTTTAATTTCTGCCTATTGATATGAGGCTAGTTAAATTTAATTTATAAACCCACGCCCTTCTCCACTGAGCGGGGCAGTCTTGTTACCCAGTGTGTGGGTAACACCGTCCATGCTGGTACAATGTTTCTGCTGCATGTTGAAATTACATTTGTTTTACATCTTTCAGTTTAAAAAAAAAAAAAAAGTGGAACATATTCTAATCATAAAAAAATAACTAAATAAAAATACTGTATTACGTCAATATTTAATAGGGATGCCTCGAACATTGAAGCCTCAGGTTGGAAGAGACGGTCGTAACATTTAGAGCTTAAAAGCTCAAAAGTCAGGTGAAACATTATGATTTACCCCCCCCCCCCCGATCTATTGCAAACAAGATTCACCGAGGGTTAGGCAGTGAGTTCAGGTGTCGGTCTTAATCTCACATAGTTAAACCTAGATCCCCGGAAAAGAGATGAACTCGTAATATAAAATACTTAATCCCATTCTGACTAAAAAAGGGTGGTGACCTGTAAATAACCCGTCCCAATTAGCCGACTAGAACAAAGTGTACGTTAATAAATAGCATAATGATTCCCCAGACGTGGAATCCAACTTCTTGTTTCTCTTACTTTCTTCACTGTACGTGTTCGCTGATATTCCTACAACTTAAAATGAACGGCAACAGACTCTTCTGGTAATGTTTTAAATTATTTATTGGATCAATTCTGGCTCACAAATGTTACAGACTACCATTTAGAATATCAGCTCTACTCATTGTATATAGGAAAGGGGTAGGCTTTAAATAAATCAGCTGATGTAAGATATTTTTGCCTTCTTCATGACATGACGGCACCTTGTCAAGAATAAATATTAAAGTACATCCTTCTTGTACACAATTCGCTAGTGTTGTTACATATCTCAAGGCTCTGACAGAATGGAAGGTCTTTGGGACGCCACTTTGACACAAAACCATATTTTATCCCTTTCCCTCCGTCGCAAATATAGTTCTTCCTTCCCCTAGGAGTCCATTCATCATTTCTTTCAGCTATTACGGCGAATCCTACCCTCTCTATGTCAAGACTACGATTTATCATGTCCCTGCTCGTCGAATCCTCCTGCTCCCCCAAAGCTGATATTCCGTGTTTTTTTTCGTATATGTTGGATGAGTCTTTTCGCCAGCGTTCTGAAAAAGAGCAGGCTTACTTTTAACGTCTATACTTTTCCTTCAAGATGATAGAGATGAAAGAAGTACAAGGGGTGTATGACATTCACTATCAAACACTCACATATACCCATGATCTGCAATGTAGATACGATTGAAAGCAACTCCTTACAATTAATAATTGACCCAAGAACGGATAAAACTTAACGAGGAAAGGAGCTGCATAATTAGAAAATTTTCTTAGTTGCCTCGAATCTAGGGAATACATTTTAATACCTGCCTTGGAAGAGGAAGGTCCAACCAAGGTATCGAACAGAAGATACATATGTCTGAATAGAAACACAATTCTTGTGTGTCAGGGAAAGCACTCAGAAAGCTGGAAGTATGTCTATCGAAACCAAACACACCAAGACACGGTAAATACCTAAATACCTGGATTGTAATAATAGCAATAACCATGGAGGTCTACTATATATATTTTAAGTTTTGAATCCATTCTTTCAACAGGCCCGGTGCCATCGGAGATAAAGAATGTCTCTGTAAATAAAACTAGCAGAAAGTCAAATAGTCCATGTTGCGTAAAGTAAGTAGATTTCCACACGAGCTGGTCAAGCGAATGATCTGACAATGTCAAGTCTACATTTCTACTGTAGTAAGAAGCCTAATAAAATAGAACTTGAAATTTAAGCTGGGCATGCCTTAGACGCTTTTGTTGAAAAATGGTAGAACAGTGGGAGTGAGGGATTACTGGAATCTGAAATATCTAAAAT
Organism: Riptortus pedestris; assembly: GCA_019009955.1. Taxonomy (NCBI): domain Eukaryota; kingdom Metazoa; phylum Arthropoda; class Insecta; order Hemiptera; family Alydidae; genus Riptortus; species Riptortus pedestris. The sequence continues at coordinate 132,574,990 of CM032229.1, read as the reverse complement.
GCAAATATCTCGGAGACAGACAAATTATATAGAAGAACAATCGTGGAAATTTTAATTTGTTACAAAATTGTTTTATATATGTAACATATATATCCTTCCCGAAGTTAAGCATATCATAAGATCTGAACATGGCCATCGGAGCCGCATAAATAGGGAATATATATATATATATATATATATATATATATATATATATATATATATATATATATATCTTCTTCATCTTGTCCAATGGCTCTACTACATTTATTTAATTGTAAGCCTTCTGAGGCAAATACCTCAAAAGAAAAAATAATTTATAGAAAACATCTGTCTTTTCACCAATCTCTGACGCGTTTCGATCTTTGATTAACCATACAATATTGGACAAAAAAATAGCTAACCGTTACCAGAATAGTTTTAATTTTTTTTATGTAGATAATAAATGACTTATTTTAAAATATGTAGTTAAGAACTTAGATATTGTAATATATGTAACCTAAAAATAACCAACTTTGTTATATGATGTATGCATTTGAACTGACTTGTTTTTAAAACACAGCCTATCTTCTCTATTGACAAAGTTTATTATTTTTAAAGATACATTTAATATGACTAGGTTTTAAGTAAAATGAGTTTAGTAATGGGTTTAATATATGTTGTATATAATAAATGTTTTAATGTTATACTAGGTTGCACAAATTTATACATATGTAGATCTCAAATTAATTTTTATTTTACATCTTGTGGATATTGTTGTATTTGTACACTCATGTATGGAGTGTTATATAGTAATTTTGTATTGGGTAGAAACATTTTTTTCTTAGATTTTTATAATTAATAACTTGTTCCTGGTTTCCATTGATTCTAAAGCGTTATGGATTCGTTTCTCAAGGTCATAACTCCAGTAGCACGTGTCTTCTCGGCTTTGATTGTGAGCAGAATTACTAATTGGAAAGTTTAATCAGCACACACACGTTGGATATTACTCCCACTTAAATTCCAGTTGAGATGTGTATTCGTAGAGCCTTAAGTTATGGAAAACTAATTTGAATAATAAGTTCCTCTCCTTTGTCAGAAGATGATACGAGTTCGCGAACACTTCGCCTCCGGTTCCATCTGAAGACGAGTTCGGGGATAAGATATTTGAACCCCCGTTAAGACTGGAGCGGGGGGGGGGGTTATAAGGAGGGGGGTGTTATAACGACCTTGGTTCCTATTAACGCCTTGCAACCAAAATTATTTCCATCTCTATCCCTACTTCTCTTCCAAACTTCCAAGAATTCCTTTAATCATCACGTCTCTTTGTCCGACTAGCTCCTTTTGGTAAAATCTACAATTTAAATTCCCCCCCCCCTCCTTAGGATCACGGCTTCCTTTGGACCATTGAAGTTAAGCTCATTGCAGCTTCAAGGAGTTTGCTCTTTGAGACTTGGGTCGAGTCTAAAGATTGGCTTAAGGCTTTGGGTTCAGAATGGCCGATAAAAACGATGATTGAAAGGTGACTTTAACAGATAGATGAACAATATTAATATCGATCGTCGTGAAGTATAAATAGAAATTCTTCACATAGAGGTTGCGTAAATACAGATTTCCCACGTGTGACGTAATCTCACCTTCCATTCTCTATTTATCTGTCAATGAACCTGGAAACAAGCTTAAATAAATCTAAGTTATGTGTCGAATATTTAGTAAGGGGTTTATAGCACGACTAGGGTTTGCGTGATGCTGAAAACTAAAAAAAATACGAATAGCTCCATTAATATGCAGTTCATATATATATATATATATATATATATATATATATATATATATAAAAATAAACGTCAAGTTCTTTAATGACAGGAATTGTTTCAGTAGAAATAGGTGTTTACTGAAGGTATAAATTTTACGAGAGTAATATGTGTCATTGCAAAATTTAAAACTTTTATATATGTATATATATATATATATATATATATATATATATATATATATGTAAAAGTTTTAAATTTTGCAATGACACATATTACTCTCGTAAAATTTACCCCTTCAGTAAACACCTATTTCTACTGAAACAATGCATGTCATTAAAGAACTTGGCGTTTATTTTTTTAAAACGTTTAGATATCAAGTTTGATAAAAATCAAATAGAAATGCTCTCTGGACATCATATGCCATCCGTTTATTCCTATAAAAAATGTTTGGCTGTACTTCAGTTAAAATCGTTTCATTTGAAAGGGACACACTATATTTCATTTCGAATTCATCTGGTCAAACTATGTCATAAAATATAATTCACAGCTATTTTTATGACTAGCAAAAAAGGTCCTATAAAATAAAAATCTTCTATATCTGTAATTTCTACGGATAAATTCCAATTTTTTTCCTTTTTGGTCCAATTTCGAATATCCCCTCCCCTCGATCAAAAGAGAGGTCCTCAATTAGATATTACATCAGTCCTGCGAAATTCGACATTCCAAAGCTAACCGTGAGTTATACCAGACGTTTACATACATACAGCCGCCGTTCCGAAACTAATCAACAAAGATCCAGGAACGATCGAATCCTGAAAATGTCGTAGAAATGTGAAGAATTTGGCAACCGCATTACATCCTTTAATAATAAGTGCAAAATTGCAACATCAAGAGCAATTAATGATTAATTTAATAACTAGAAATTAATCTCTCTCTCTCTCTCTCTCTCTCTCTCTATATATATATATATATATATATATATATATATATATATCAACTTGTGCTATTTATTTTATATTTAGTATTCCACTGCGCGTTTTACGATTTCTATTTCAACCCTTCAAGGACGGGTAATACTGCTAGTATACAATAAATATCACATGTTAGTCTGGGTGTCTGTATAAAACACTTTGTGTATAATACTTATGTATTGGTCCAAATCAATTTTATTTCTTTCTTCTTTCTTTCTCTGGGTGTCTATTCATTTGACCTGAATGGCTAACCCTCTTTTAACCGGCTCAACTAAATGTTTAAACGAGCACATAACTAAATTTGAACGATCGCCTTTTCGTGGGATCGTGGAACATTTTTTCGAAAAGGTCTTCCAATAAAGGGGGCTTTGGGCAAGTTTGCGGGGCAAAGATAGATTGAGCTGTGACGGCGAAGTTATGCGGGTTTGCCTACACTCGTGGCATTTAATTTGAACTTATGAAGGCTCTCTTTATTGCGTTAAACGCATTGCATGAATGCGTTTTCTACCCCCTCCCCCCAAAAAAAATGATTTGCGAACACAATTTTGTGGCCCCACACAATATATTTTTTTAATTTTTAGCGCGTTTAACAATTTGCAATGCCGTCTCGTCTGAATGTAAATTTGAATCTGTTTTAATTGTAAGATAAATATGTAAATTTCAATTTATTATATTTTAAACTAGTATTCTCATAATGAACATCATCTTGTTAAAACATTTTATTGTCAAAGGTACTGTACTTTTATTGATAGCTTTTATGCATGACGTGCATTGTACTTTTTTAACTTTTAGACCAAAAACTTTATTTATTGTGGTTTATATGGTTTGTAGCTCTGAAGATTGCAATTTAAATTGCTCAAAGTAAGAAGCATTTAAAAAATATATCTGAAGCGCCACCAAATTGTGTTCTTAACCTGATTATCACCCTCACCTCCTACATAAATAACTATAAATAAAAATAGACAAATTAGTTATCTCAACTTCGCTCATTACATTACTTTATAAAAGCTCTAAAAGTAATATTTTTCAATAGTAACCCATGTCAGAGGTCCACCTTCTGCCGCCCCCCCCCCACTTCTTCATATATTAAACACAAAACTCTCAGAAATCGTACTTTTGAATTCTGGTATTTATTATTGTGATGTATACTGATTTTTATCAAAAAGTCCGTCACTCAGATGCTGTGTAAACTAAGCAGTTTTCCGTTCTTCTGAATATGCACTGTGTTCTCTTCTGACTATCTAGTCGCTATTTCTCCCGGAGTTAGGAGGAATATATAAACAGCAATTAAAATATTAAGTGCACGTTTAGAGGCAGAGCTAATTAAAGGGAAAATCAGATAAGTAGAAGTGTGGTTTACAAAAATCAGAAATACAAATAACTCGGTTAATATTAGTGATAGAGGAAACAAACTTATAACAATAATTATAGAAATTAATATTTCAACAGCAATGGTTATATACAATTTTCGATCGTACTTATGGTAATGGACATATTAAGAATTTTGTATTATCTCCTCTAAACACCCCTCTCCTTCATTTAAGTTATTAGCTAAAAGAACCCTTTAGTATTTCCGTGAAACGGTTAATTATCCAGTTTGGTGTTGATGAAATAAAAATCTTGCGGTTTGGAGCTTAATGTCTTAAATGATACGTCACACCAAAAACATTTACACATAACTCACTCAGTAAAAGAACAATGAAGACACCACTTCAAGTTTAAGCTTCATGTATTTCATGATATAACAGGTTATTTTTAATAAGACATGAGTACGAGTGGGAGTTTACTAGCCGTTGAAAAATACCTAAATGAAAATATTTCAGTTAATATTGAAGGTAGAGAAAAAATGTATAGAAGAGGATCTACAGGAAATTACAATTATACAAATTACAAGATTGGCTGCATACAAATCGGAGATAATTCATATTTTCGAAATCCCCCCCTCTAAACCCACTATTTGGTCCGATTTCAGCACATACCGAGAATGATCTTTAGTCTTGCTTAAAACCCCCAACACCAGGCTTGTTCACTATCATACAAAAATTACTATCACTAGCACAAAAATATATGTATATATATATATATATATATATATATATATATATATATATATATCCCTTAGGGGAAACTCATCTAAAATGAAGCCATCCGTTCCAAAGACATGAATTAGTGGCAAACAGACCTTGTACAAAAATAAATTAAAAATATGTTGATGATATGTTAATGAGATTCTGGAAAGGTGAAATTGAACAGATAAAACGGTTCAGAGATATGTATAAAGCAGATGGTGTGGTTTATGCAGATCTAATCCTTTATTAACATGCACGCCGCGGAAGAATTAATGTCCATACTAATCCCCCCTCATTTAGTTCGTATCATGTTCGGAATACTAACTAAACATACCGGTGGCAGGTTCATGTCGGTTATATTTTTGGTTACTTAAGAGGTGGGATTACCTCCTTGTCTTAATCCACTCTAGAACTGTGTCAGTGGCACCAAGACTGGGAGCACATTTCAACGTTGTTAAACGCCATTCTCCAACAGGTTGATGCCTAATACTTTTTTTTTGCCCAATACTCTACTTTAAATGGATAAATGCATCAAAAAATGATAACACTAGACAAAAATAATAAACTTAAACTTATGGGAATAGCTCGCGTTATTTTAACTTTTTCAAGAAGTATGTAGGTCTCTAAACATAATTTGTTTTATTCTAACGGAAGTAAGTTGCAAGCGAAATAAGTCTAAAAACGATAAATATCTATGTTTCTGTCAGTTCTGCCGATGGAGATCATTAAATACCAAACACAGTAAAAGTTATCAGTATGAGTAGCAGTTTCGAATATTTAAACACTTTTGCTGCATTTTTCCAATTCCAATTTTCGGGCACTAATAGGAGATTTTCCTTAAGGGAAATCAGCTACTGAGGTTGTACTCATGACGGAATTTTCGAAATTTTTCTTCAAATGTCCATCGATCCTACCTAGAAGATGACGAAAATGAGGTCCGTTCCAAACTGTATATATATATATATATATATATATATATATATATATATATATATATATTTGTCTGTTACCGCTCTAGCGGTCGCAATTTTAGTTTGATTATTACCAAACTCGATATTTAGTCGTTTTATATAAAAAGAAAGGTCAAGTTCGTTAACGGTTGAAATTGGACCACGGGGAGGGGGGGTTTAGAGGGGAGGATTTTCGAAAATTCAAAATATCTCCGTTACTATTCGTCGGATCGAAAAACTGTACAGAATCAATGTTATTACAAATTAAATTTACTATAAATATTGTTATATACATTTATTCTCTATCTTGAATATTAAACGAGATATTTGCATTTTATTAAATCTGGGCGGCTAATGGACGAAGTGTCTTTCCCGCCAAAAGCTAGTTCGGCCGTTTCATTAACTGCTCGGTTCTCGTGAAATTTCTCTATTGTAAAACTTCACGTGGGAAATCTGCTTAGTTTACGCAGCCCCTGCATGATGGGCTTTTACTGTTTTGTACCTCATTTCTGGATTTACTGGCCATCAATTTTTCCATTTCTACTTAGTTTTGAAATCATTATTTATCTGTGAGTAGGGAGTCATAATGTATATTAGGTGCTTGTAAATTTGTTCTGTCACATGTTCAAACGTTTGTCTCAGTCAGTTTAATTTTCATTAAGTAAGAATTTGTTGAGCCATGCATGGTGTTTTCAACATTAAATGTCGTTGCCACATTTAAATTCCAAACTTACTTTTCATATTTCATTAGATTTTTCGTGTTAAATATGTGCCTATAATTTTAAATGTTATCGTACATGATTGGATCGTTTTAAGCATTTGAAAATGTCAGTCTTAAGTCCGTAATTTCATTAACTTCCAGTCCTATGAGTGATTTGACATTTATAAATTAGTGGTTCTTTTGCTGTTGGTATAAAACGTCTTCTGGTATTTTATTATGGTTTTTGCTGTCAATTAATCTTTTTGTTATGATTCGCTCTCTGTTCGTATTTCAATTTTTGAATTTTTCAGCTTGACTGTTAGTAAAATGAAATGAGAAGACACTAAGCAGGTAGATTTGTTGCGATGGTGGTATTATATCCTTAATTTATTATAATTAGCTAAGAATTATGATTCACGGTTGTTCGAAGTCGTTTATTCTACATTTATTCACATTAAACACAGTTTTGATAGTATTTTAATTCATAATAAACGCGCTATTCCGAATATGGTTGTTGTATTCGCTATTAATGTTTTAAAATATTTCTCCTGAATAAAATATGAAAACGTAATTTTCTTCTCAGCTTATTAGAGTGACCTAATTATTAGGTTTTGTAACTCTATAATACATCATTTAGTCGGGTTACCTTTTCCAAGTTAAATGCTTTGTTACAAAAGCTTAAATTAGAATGAGACAGCTGGGATTTGGAGGAATGGAACTGTGAAATGTATGAATTATAAGACAGGCAATTAGTTTAACTCACCTGAGCACACTAGGAATATCTCATCTAGCGAATAACTCATGCCAACCTGTTGAAATTCACGGAAAATTATGTTTGATATGGTATGTTGATTGTGTTTTACTATTTAATAGATTTCCCATGGAAGGCGTCAGCTATGTAGTAGGCATTTTTAGCAGATTTCCGTTAAGGGAAATCAGCTATTGAGGTAGTGCCCATGACGCCATTTTCGAAATTTTTCTTCAAATGTCCATTGATCCTACCTAGCAGATGACGAAAATGCGGTCCGTTCAAAACTGTGTGTGTGTGTGTGTGTGTGTGTGTGTCTATATATATATATATATATATATATATATATATATATATATATATATATATATATATACATATGTCTGTTAACGCTCTAGCGGTCGCAATTGTTATTTAATCGTTACCAAACTCGATATTTAGTCCTTTTATGTAAAAAGAAAGATCAAGTTCGTTAACGACTGAAATCGGACCAGGGGGGCTTTAGACGGGGAGAGTTTTGAAAATTCGAAATATCTCCGTTACTATACGTTGGGTCGAAAAAATGTATAGAATCAATCGTATAGAAAATTAAATGTACTATAAATAATGTTATACACATTTATTCCCTACCTCGAGTATTAAACGAGATATTTGCATTTTTCAGTTTTCAGCCTTCAGCAAACCCCCACTTCTACTCATGTTACATAAACAATACTCTGTTATGTAATAAACCACATCATTCGAAGCTTAAATACCAAATATTGTTTTCAAGAGACATTTATTATATGAGATATATGCAAATATGTTCTGGTGACTCTCCCCCTCTTCTTAAATTTATAGACAACTAAAATTTGATTGATTGAGATAAAAATTATTATGATTCATTATAAATTACAGTAATAGATATAGTAAATAGTTTTCAATCAAATTAATATGTTATATTCAGATATATTACAGTAATTGTTTTTCTTTCGGGTAAGAAGAACCATTTGGCAGAACTGTTTGTTTACATTTCAGATACTTTCCGTCGGGAGGTTTCTTAATATCGTTTGTATCTATTCAATTAATATTCATGGTTGTGTTGTGTTACCAGTATGTAGATTTATCTATTGTTTTTGTTTTTTTATGTTTCCTTATTTTTTTTCTCTTTCTTTTTTAATTTCAACAACAAATTTATGAACTACATTTCTTGTATACAAAATCATTATGTATTACGAACATACATGTGATATACTACAGTACTATGGTAAATGTAGTAAATAAACGCTCTTTGTGCATGGGTAATGTGCAAAGGAAAATATTATATATATAGACATATAATATTCCTTAGAAAGATTTCTTATTATCGTTTGAATTTATTCACTTAATATTCACGGTGGTGTTGTGCCAGCAGTATGTAAGTTAATCAATTATTGAACTTCGCGAGGGAAATCTGCTTTGTTTACGCAGCCCTTGCGTGACTGACTTTATTTTCAAATAGTGTATATACATCATAGTATTTTGGGCCATTTTATTTCTGGAAAAACAACAAGTATTTATTTAATCGCCGAAAGGCCCCCTGAGCTGAGTCCAGATAAAAATTTATTGTCCCGCCGCATGAACGAAAACACTAACGCTCTGCTACGACATAAATCGACTATATGGCGCGGATTTTAAAAAAGTCCGTCACGCAGGGGCTGCGTAAACTAAGCAGATTTCCCACGTGAAGTTTTACAATAGAGAAATCTGCCTAATAATAACGGCAGTAGTGAGGAATCTCTAGACCTATTCACGAGGGACGAATAGTTACGGAAACGGCTATAGCTCTCGGCGGAAAGTCCAGAACATTGCCGACTCCTGCCGACTACACACACAATACAAATGCAAATATCTCGGTTAATATTCAAGATACAGAACAGATGTATAGAACAATATTTATAGTAAATTTAATTTGTAATAAGATTTGTATTTATACAATTTTTCGATCCGACGCATAATACCGGAGATATTTCGAATTTTCAAAAATCCTTCCTTTAACCCCCCCTCCCCTCCCACTGGTCCGATTTCAGCCATTAACGAACTTGATATTTCTTTTTACATAAAACGATTAAATATGAAGTTTGGTAACGATCAAACAAAAATTGCGACCGCCAGAGCGTTAACAGACAAATATATATATATATATATATATATATATATATATATATATATATATATATATATATATATATAATTTTGAACTGACCTCATTTTCGTCATCTCCTGGGTAGGATCAATGGACATTTGAAGAAATTTTTCAAAACTCGCGTCATGAGTACGACTTCAATAGCTGATTTCCCTAAAGGGAAATCGGTAAAGGAAGTTATGCTGCTGCACCCTATACGTGTTATATACATACCTCATTGTCATGCTGTGCCAAAGAAATTATCCAATAAATTTTGAAAGCTCGTCATGAGCTCAATCCTCATAACCTATTTCCCTTTATGGAAATCTGCTGATTTCTACGGATTCCCTTAATCTTTAGCAACCTTTTATTCCTGACACAGAATAAACTAAAGGACTTAATACCTCTTTTAGCAAACGGCCGCCTTAAGAGTTTGTTTGTAAATAATTCCCGACTGAGGTTAACAGTAACGAATTTAGGCCCGTTTAGTTTGAGGTGGGGGCGCAACCTAATAGAGGGGATGGGGTGAATTTGCAATGGTAATGAAGCACATTTTTCGGCTCGAGTAGGTGAGGCTGGGTCCTAATGATGTGAAAATGTAGGCATGGCCCGTCTTAAACTGTCACCTACAACCAACAGCTGTTGGTAATTTATATTTAATAATTATTTCTCTCGGCCATATGTATATTTTTTCCACCTGTATAATGAAATAAAACTTCTTCGAACAATCAAATCTTTATTAATAGATTACTTCTATGATGTTTGAAGACATTCAAGGAATTTAATATTCTTTTTTCCTTAATTTTCAAAACTATAATAAATTATTCATATGACTACAATTACCACATCACTGTTAAAAAATAAAAAATCTAATGAGAGCATGATTTCCTTGTACTCTTATTAAATTATATAAACATTTTTTTTTTTATACACTTAATTTTAAAACGCTATGCGATATCTCCGTTGCAAGGAATCTTATCAAAAAATTTAATAGAACACAATTGATAGATATTTCTGATAAACTAAACAGGTCCTATGGACATTGCTTGTACCCTAATAGTTACAGACGAATTTGTATTTTTTAGCAGATTTGCCTGTAAGGAAATCAACTATTGAGGTTGTACTCAAGACGCGATTTTTGAAAAATCATCATCCTCCTACCTAGTTCATAGATTCTACCTAGTAGATGACGAAAATGAAAAATCGTTCAAAATTGTGTGTGTGTGTGTATATATATAATATATACACACATATGTGTGTATATATCTATCAATTACCGCTCTAGCGGTCGCAATTTTTGTTTAGTCGTTACGAAACTCGATATATAAGTGTTTTATGTAAAAAGACAGATCGAGTTCGCTAACGGCTGAAATCGGACTGCGAGGGGGGAGGAGGGGAGGCATTTCAAAAATTCTTAATATTTTCGTTATTATACGTCGGACCGAAAAATTGTATAGAACCAATCTTATTACAAATGTAATGTTCTATAAATGGTGCTACGCACATTTTTTTTTCATTATCTTTAATATATTTCCGTTTTTTAGTTTTCGGCCTTCAGTAACCACCTCGCCATATCAACAGTAAGCTGTTATATTATGAATAACTTTATCTGAAGCCTAAATAACAAATATTGTTCTCATTGAACTTTTACGTCATGAGATAAATGCAAATACGTGACGCAAGTGGGATATCTGCTTAGTTAACTCAGTCTCTGCGTGACGGACTTTTTTATTCTCGTTCGCAACTAAACCACCCCCTCCGACTTATTTTATATTGTTCAAAACGTGAGGTACACAACTAGTCTACGCATCAACCCTAAATGTGAAATTTTTCGATAAAAAAAAAAGAAGTTCAGAAAACCTTATCCGTCATTGCGCGTTACTATAAACTAATATAATATGAAACTTTTTTTCCCAAACTTATATGCCAAATATTGTTTTCAATGGAACTTTACCATGTCAGATGCATGCAGATATGTGATGATATCTTCAATACAGATTTTACGTTCTTTACTCGAAATTTTTTATTTGATCTATACCATACTCTATATGTAGCAGTTTCATTCAACGCATTACTTAGACATAAGTGATATATGGTACATATGAGCTCACTATTGTGTCATGTCATCATTTGGGAATTGTGTTTATTTTACGAAGACCTTGCTTGACGGACTTTTGTATTGAAAGCGAGCATTGTTCTTCCTTGATGTCGAATATGAAAAATCTTGCTATATTTGCATCTGCCTTATCTGGAGCGGATTCGTTGAACCTGCAATTCTGGTTGGACTCGGCATTGTATCTGCCAAGTCCTTCAGCCTTGAATTACCAACAATGCTCGCCTTTGTTCCTTATATCACTTCTTTGTTTGTTGATCTTCCTCCAGTGTTTTTGCTATTTATTTTTTCCCACTCAGTGATCTGGAGGTTGTCCATAGTAAAAGGAGAAAGCCTTCCATTTTTATGTTTCTATAATTATACCATGAAGTATTTTAAACTTTCATATTTTTCTTCCTCCGCTGAGATGGTCTTCGTACTCATTGTTTAAAAACGTTTTTAGAAGGTTTCCCTTAAGGAAAGTCATTTATTGAGGTTGTACTAATGACGCGATTTTCGAAATATCGAAATCAAATGTCCATCGAAAGTACCTAGTAGATGAAGAAAATCGGGTATGAAACGAATCTTGTTGAAAATTTAATTTTCTATTGATGTCGTTTCATTTACATATTCTCTAGCTTATGAACAGAGATATTTGTATATTTTTTAAATTTTAATGCTACAGTAAACCCCAATTTTAGTCAACACACTTAACAATAACAAACATATCATTTCAAGCTTAATTACCCAATAGTGTGTTCAATAGGTATTTTCTAGATGAGATACATACAAATACGTTGAGAGATGTCTGTTAAGATTCTTTTGACCAAACAATTTTACTCATCGGAATTTTATTTGGTGATAGAAAATATGTGGTGAGGTGAGATGAGTAATGTCATGCGAGCAGGTGGGGAATCTGCTTAGGTAACGCAGCCCCTGTGTTACAGACTTTTATTCTGTGGCATCAAGTATAGAACACGATATATTACACATATTCCAACCGGCTTCTTCAAGTGGTGTCAGAAATGCTTGTGGTTGCTCCTATATTTAAAGCAAAATAAATAAACATTTTTGGTATTCCTTTAAAATACCCGATCAAACCCTGAAGATCGTGAAATCGATGAAATATTGTTTTTCAATCCTATGTAAACAGAATTCGAAATTAATGCAGAACGAAAGATATTTATTAATACACCGGCTTTAAATAAAAATCGTGTGAGTAGAAAGGGTGGGGGGGGGAGGCGTTTAATAAAGACTGAATACTTGAAACAAAAGACAAATAATGTTTGATTAGAGAAAAATTGGTAGAGATCTTCAATAGTACAATGGAACAATTCTAACACTAGTGGTTATACTATTTTTTTATACGAGTCCATAATAATGGAAATATTTCGAATTTTGACTCTTTTTAATCCACCGCTCCTCCTTGTCCTGAGGTATGAGGAAAGCCGAAAACAAATGTACAATTTAATTTAGAATAAAATTTGTTATATAACATTATTCGAGCCAACTGGTAATAATGGAAATATTTCAATTTTTTTTTTTTTTTTTATTTCATTCCTCTTATAACGAACCACCCCTGCTCCTGGTCCAATTTTCAGTTATTAACTGTTCAGGTCTTTAGTTTTAAAGGAAACGCTTAAGTATCGAGTTTTGTAACGATCTGAAAAAAAATTATGAAACAGGAAAATATATAGCATCGATATCAACTTTTAGTCTTTCCCTAGAATTGAACGCTTCAACAAATGTTTTGGAAATTTAATAACACTCATGGCTACAGAGGCAGAATTTATAGAAACACAGTTCTCCTTAACTCACTTTATTAAAACTTTAAATGTTTCGCGTTCCTTTACGTCACCTCCTGATTAGTATACTCCTTACATCTAAAACCAAAGTCACCCCAGGGCCAAGATATCCTTTCTCCAGACTGGCTTCGACTTTACTGAGTGAAGACACAACCTAGGACCAAATGCTGCCATAAATCGATACTTGGTTACAATCGATGTTCGCATTACAACAAATTCCTGGATGATTAACTTAACTATTTGCCAAGTTGAGATGAGTTTTGGAAATCGCGCCAAGAGGTACAATCTTCCTTGTGAGAAGCCTGCAAAAAAAGTATATCGGTGAAGTATATCTTAGTTAATTAACTTAGTTTATTAGTTATGTGTGGAAAACTTACAACACAGGGCCTGGAGGAGCTGAAAGTTCGTGAAGCCCTCGCTATGCATAATTCCGTAAGTTCGCGACTTGGAAACGAATGCCTGTTTTGTTCTTGTTCGTTATCCAAGTTACCTACCTTCCTTTGAGATGCTACGGCTTCCAGCTTACGCAATTTGTCTCGGCCTCCTTTAGACGTCTACCTGCTTAAAAAGCCAACCTCTGCTTTTGAAGCTGATTACATAAGCTTTATTAAGACGGAAAATACAAGGAGGCAAGAAGTTTTTTTTCTCTCTTTCTCTCATTTCTTTATTATAAAATGGAGAAAATTCTCTACCCCCCTCTCCCCACCCCCGCCCTTCACCAGTTTAAGGACTGTTGAAACGAAGGCGATAATGAGGTATTCCGAGAAGTTGACTTTGAGAGATTATGTAAAAAGCAAGTACCCTCCATCATGCCAGAGTTGATTTTTATTATAATTCTAACTATGAAGCTCATAATACTATAAATAAAAAGCTGTTTAACAACATACGCCTTTGAATAAAATAAGGGAATAGACATACATATTGAGTTTAGTGGAATACTTTTTCCTTACTATAATTTATTTTATAATTTTTTCTATACTACAGTACATCTCTGCAAAGTAATTTACTTCTCATCGTCCATGAATATTTTACATTATCTTGTTGCATTTTTATCAGCATCAAAGCTTAAATAACATTAACAGTAGATTTTTAAAAATAACAAAAAAAGCATTATACATGAATTAATTAAACTTAACGATTTGTGAAATAAGATGTATAATCTAATATGATAGTCTTGAGTTTATCTCAGCTCCAAAGACTTTAAGGTCACAAAGTCATAGTTTTGTTCAGAAATTTATGGGGATTTAGTAGCTGTAATCATACATTTTTTATGTTAATAATAAAGACAAAAGTAAATTATAGTCGGCCAATGTCCAACTATAGTTAGTGCTTGTTTTAGTACTTTTTTACAAATTAGTAAGTTATTTTCATTCTTATACATTTTAATGAATTCATATAGACGTCTGCCTTTGGTCAAGTTTTCCGTCAAGCATTAGCATCACTTGATTTTCTCCTCTGGTGTAGAAAGTCGATGCAAGGCAGAAGGTTCATATTTTCGTACTACTGACAAGGTCGACTGAAGTGTTGCCGAAAAAAAAAACAACGCAAATTAACAAAACATACACACGTTACCTTTTCGAAATAAGTGATGCGGTTATAATTGTTTTTTCATCATATGTTACCTCGTGTAGGCCACCCATTGAGGTAGTTTACGATCTAACTTTCCTGCAAACCAAATATGTATTGGGATGAGGAATTCACCTCTTCCTTCTCCATATTCATTTCCATTAGTTCATCTATGGTCTGTTTTCCTTTTGGTGTTTCTTGTACACAGTTCAGTGATAATCCACTGGAGGCTGTTGATAACGTAATGCGCTAGAAAAAGGTTGTACTATATGTTTTATCTAGCTCGAAAAGACGTATTTGTTTTGTTTTTTTCATTTTCAGCTTCCAGGAAACTCTGATATTTACATTAAGCTATTATAGCATTTTACATCTCGTGGCTATGTAAGTTTCATATTTTGTTATATAGGATTCTTACTACGGGAAAATAAAAAATATATAGTGGAAAGACTTCACCTTTGCTGGTATAACAAATAATGTCGTCTGACTTTATTATATACAGGTGTGCGTTTGGTTAGAACTTAGGTACAACAACTTTTGGAATCTGTTTTTCATTGGTGTCCTTGTGGATATCATATTGCGAAATCTAATATCATTAGTGTCAGGCGTTAAGCGGATTTGGGTGGACTAAAGGAACCCTTGGGAAAATATTAACATTAAAGATGATAGGAGAAGGATGTAGAGATGACGTCGGTAGTATGTAGACTGAAGGGGATATTACTGTTATCCCAGGGTCTAGCCGGCAGATCAAAGGCCTTGTCTGTCCCATACTCTCCTATCTACCTACTGTCGCAATCCTTACTCCACTTTCGCTCTTTTCTTTATCAACCGAGTGCTTTCACTCCCGTCTATATTGTCAGAAGATCAGGTAATCTGGAATATGTAATCCTATTTACTTCAGAATTATTAAAGTTGGGCACAGTGAAAGGCTGCGAAGTCCTACATGTGCAGTAAAAATGCACCGAGGTAGTATGAGGTTCCTAATCCCAGCTTGGCTCAAGTAGCTTAAAAAATGAGAAGCCTCGCAACGCACTCTTAGGTATGGTTAAATGGAAGTCTTGAAATAGATTCTTTGTGTAAGGCGGTTTTGACCGAAGCAATAAATGTTTTTCACAGCGTCAAACGTTGAATAGTCTTGGAATTAATTTAGGTTCTAGTTTTGTAGTTCAACAAGAGATGACAAGCGAGGCTTGAAGCAGGTTTCTGAAGATGGTACTTTGGTACAACACTCGGAAAATCTTATCCGTGGTTTCCATTCTTAAACGAAATGGAATTTGATGTATTTGCATCTACAGGAAGTTCTGATAATTCTTCCAGTCACCCAGAAGCCCCACTTCTGCACTAATAACAAGAGATGTGTAGAGGGCCATAAGGTCCTGTAGCGGTTTCCCTTTGTGTTTTTCATGCGACTATCCAACAACATAGCCTTCAAAAAGGTTGGAATAAACTTCAGCGGATTACAACCTAAAAAAACTTTGAGTAATTTTCCTGAAACATAATTTCCACGAACGCGGTGTTCGGCTGATGGGTAAGAACTGGCCCACTAGAGCTATCATCTTCATGACTTGGGTTTTCACGTTGCTTTATTTATTTTTGAGGATACCATGAATTGAGTTTGGGGTTCTATCCTTTCTCGCGGTACTCACTCAGCATCGAAAGGCAACTGAGTAGAACAAAGAATCGCGCTCATTGATCTGCATTGCGACCACCATGAGGCTGGGAATCCGTGAGCTGACCACTTCACCAAAGCTGTATGGCTCCTTCTTTGTCTGGTAGGTCAAATTCAGAAAAGCCAACACTTTTCTAGAAACATACCATAAACATTGATTGTTTTAACCATAAAAGCAGTGATTCCAATAGAAATTAGAATAACATGGTTTCACATAAAATGAGAAACTGAAACCGTTTCACTCAAGAGGATAAAAAACTTTCATATAATTTGAGCTCGCCATTGAAGTTATTTTTCTGCACCGGATGGTCCCTTGTATAAAACATAAGGATGAACAACCTGCTCGCTGACTTAATAACCTCTCCCTCTTCATGTATACACAGATTTTACTCCCGGCTAACGAATTTCCAAGCATGCGCAAATCTTTTTTTTAAAATGGTTACACAACTTCACCAAACTCGGTAGATTTCATTTTATTATAGAAGATAATAAAGAAATGTAAACTGAATTGGGATATTACTAGTCATATTTATGGAAACATTCAATACATCTATTGATGATAAACAAGAATTGATAAAGATGTGAATTATTAAAGTCCATTATTGTATCACAGAAATGCATACTCAAGATTCCCTTTAGGTGAATTGTGTGTTAGGTAAACTGTGTACAAACTCGCGAACCGTAATTCACAGAGCTCATTCGTTATTAATTTAGTTTAATTTTCCCCAGTTAAATATGCATCTTTGTTTGGTTCACAACTCTCTGCCGATCTCAGTCACCATATTGATATTGTTCCTAAAATTACTTCGATTTAAATGTCTAAGCCAGTCTCGTTTCTTTGTGTCTGGCGTTCTAGGCATTCACGACCAGACTTCTCAACTAGTTTATTCAAGAAGTTCCTCAATTGCCTCGGGACGCCCTTTAATCGTGCTGCTATAGAAGCCTGCTTTCAGGATTGTCACTAGGGGTTGTTTAAGGTGCTAGTCTAAGGCACTACCACCAATCATCAATAAATGATATGACGTTGTAAGAGTTCTGGTAGGATTATAGCGTGGTCTTTCCCGTCACAAAAAAGTACTCACAAATTTTTGCAATTGCTCTTTAGAGTATTAATTCGGTATCGGCACTGTTTACATATATCAGATTATCAATAAACCCCTGTGGGATTCATCACTAAATAAATTGCAACGCATATACGGGAATCTGCATTGGTTACAAGCAATGGTACCAACTCCTTAATACATAGAGCTAGCCTGACCCCTCCTAGACTTCAGCAGTGATTACTGAGGAATTCGTAATTCAGCTGGTAACTTTGTCATCAGTGTGTCAATTGTTATTAAAAACACAATTTGTCATCACAAAAAAAAATCAGTTATTCTGGATACAGTTGACATCGCCGAGGAGAATTACTGACGGATCCTGTGGTTATTGAGGAGACTTGAAGGAATGTTTAACATCATCATAAATGTACAATTTGAGGAAATAATCTTCATCTCGATTTCATTAGTTATTGTGGATCGAGTTTTTTATAAGTGAGAAGAATTATTTATGGATCCGGTGGTTATTGAGGAGACTTGAAGGAATGTTTAACATCCTCGTAAATGTATAATGTAGAATTTGAGGAAATAATCTTCGTCTGGGTTTCATAAGTTATTGTAGATCCAGTTTTTTATAAGTGAGAAGAATTATTTATGGATCCGGTCGTTATTGAGGAGACTTGAAGGAGTGTTTAACATCCTCTTAAATGTATAATGTAGAATTTGAGGAAATAATCTTCATCTCGATTTCATTAGTTATTGTGGATCCAGTTTTTTATAAGTGAGAAGAATTATTGATGGGTCCTCTGGTTATTGTGAAATTCTCACTTGACTTTTATTACTCTCATTCACGTATAAAATAGTAATTAAAGAGATAATCATTATCTTGTATAAGTAGTTGTGGATCAGTCATTTATTGCTTAAATGATTTATTTATAATTTTATACTTAACCAACCTTACAAAACTCACTGAACGGGCGTATAAGGCCAAACTGCATTTATTTTAATAGCTCAAGACCGAGCTCCTGTCAAATACGTCTAAAATTACGAAATCTGTTGAGCATTGCACATTTATTTTCTACGACAGAGGTATTTTTTACTTAATTCATCAAAAGTCTTCTCAAGAAATTATATTCTGTCAGTTTTATTGTGAAATTCTCACTTGCTTTCGTAACATCTCTTTCACGTATGTGTTAAAGCAAAGTATATACCTACTTGAACCTACACACTTATACTGACTAATATGTACTTAGGAACAATTCTCTTACAATTTTTCTGGCCCTTGAGTCTTTATTGTTGGATAGTGAAGTAGCTCGGTAAGCCAACACAATGTCCTAACGACCCTGGTCTTTCGCTTGCTTATTTCAATGGAAACCAGAACAAGAACAATTAATTCAACAGGCTTAGATGAAACAATACTCCTTCCTGCAGATAATATTGAGCGTTAATTTCCTCCAAGTTAACAACACCGTGCATTATTAACAACTTGTAATTACATCTTTATAATTGCATTGAATTATAAATAAGTTTAAAATGCCGAGGAGCCCCTTTGAACTTAAGTTCTCGGAAGCAAATTTACTCTGAGTCTTCAGTTCCCCTTCCATTTCCGAAAAGACCCTTTTAACTCAAGAAAATTAATCAGATTATTTTTTATCTTGGTGTAAACATTTGTTCTCATTAACGGATTAAAGGCTTACTGAAAATGAAATAGCTTTTTAGCAGGTTTCTCTTCAGGGAAATCAACTATGATGTTATCTTAATGACTCAATTTCCTATAATTCGTCAAAAGTCTACCGATTTTATATTACATTATTCGTTCCCACTGAGCAATTACCAAGTTGTTCCCAGTTGCCTTCTGCATCAGACCATCCATCAATAAAGGGATCATGGAGAAAATTCCATTCACAACGATAAAGGTATTTCTCACTCTACATGACTCTCCTTAATGACGCCTCTTCAGGTGTTGTAAATGCATTATAAAATGACGACCTCACCATGTGAGACATAATTCCAATCAGCTGATTGCGTCGATACATTGAAATGATGAAAACTAAGAAAAATCGGTTACAGATAAATGTTCGAAGTCAGGCAAAAAACGTATAGCCAGCCACATTTACATCTAATTGACTTGCCTTTTATTAAAATATTTGATAAATATCTCATGAACATTTCTTATCTCAGCATTCTTAATCGCAAAATTCTCTTTACTTTAAATTATGTGGGTACTTTAATTTATCTTCTGCTTGGTTACGAAAAATTGTTCATATGTTCAAAATGAAGTTTAAACAGATAAAATCACTGCTACATGTCAAGCATAATACTTTTGACCTGTTTTGTTATGTACAAAGCCTGTGTATGTTTCATTAACTTTTTTGTTTACATTAGTGTTATGCTGCTGTACCTAGCAGGAAGAGTTAATAACAGGTTACCTAAATTTCCAGCCATAATAGAACATATTATTAAGTGAGTAAATTGCTAAACATATTCTTAAATATATTTTGCTCATGCCAGAGTTGAACCCACTACTCTTGCATTATCGAAAGCATTAAGACCCACGCCTTTAAGTTCATGGCTAGCGAGACCCTCTCCATTTTATTTAAATTCTAAGTCCTTTGTCAGGTAATTCTAAATTCCGATAGACTTAACGCATGGTTAGTATCAAAGTTTTTTCCCTCCCCCGCGCAAAATACCTTACATGAACATTCACTTAACTTCTAAAAGTTTGCTGTTGGCAAGTTAGTAAAACGTCGATAATGGTTGGGCCCTAGTTTATAAATTTTGTAAACTAAGTTTAATACCCCGAGGATTACGACCTCATATTCCTCAAGTTTCGCGAACGAAATATATTTTTCAGTTATCGAATAAAAAACTTTTTTTAAGTATTTAAATTATTGACACATTTATTTGAAGAGAGCATTAGGAAAATTTTATCTCTTGATCCGAACCTTCAACTTGCCTCAAACAAGCATTTAAAGGGCGTAAAAAACTTTGGACATTTTAACTTATAACTTTCTTTAATGTCTTATTCTGTAGTCTCTCTCAATTCTCATTCACTTAAAATTTATTTAATTCAATTTAACAATATTTTAATTTTACAGATGAGTTCTAACTTGTATATTGAATGTATTTGAAAACCAAAACCCATATTATCAATAGAAAGGTTTCTATAAATGGATTTTTTCAGTGTAAAACGTTTCGTTCCGAAGCGGTTGTGTTTTCAGCTGAGCATTTTAGTTGATTTTCTTTAATAAAAATCAGGCATTGAGTTTATACTCACCCCTTCAAAAAATTCCTTCAAATGAGGGATTTAAAGGGAATTTATTTTATTATAGTACTAATTTTATTATAGTAATTTTAATTTTTGCCTTTTTTATTTCATTTTTTTAGTTCATTAGCCAATTTGCTTTTGGTTTATCTTGATTTTATCATTATATAATTTTTGTAGTTTACACAATACTTTGTTATTAAATGTGTGTTTACACTTTGTTTCTTACACACAGAAAATATAGCCTCTCTTTGCGTGAGTAGAGGAAACGGGAAAATGTGGAAAATATATGCATAGTGTTACTTTTTTTTTTTATTCCTATTTTGAAAATTTTCGAGGAGAACCTCCTGAAATGTGTTAACACGAACTAATGTAATTACCTAATATTAATCAATAATGGAGGAGTCTTAGAAGGCCAGCTGATAATGACTTTATGAAATCTGTAAATAGCTCGACATGATTAATGAATTGTGAGGTTTCTGGTCGATGTCACTCTTATCGCTTTTCAAAGACCTTAGAACCAATATTCCCGCAGAATTCTTCAACCAGATGTTGGGTGTATTTCAGAGATAAAGAACTGGGCTCTTAACTTCTGCTAAGTGATCTTAAGTGCGTTAAGGTGTGCTTTGCGACTAACAGGATTTGCTGTCAGGAGCTTCCTTAGAAGACGCCGAACTGATCTTGATACAGGAAGCAAAATATTCAGAGTCAGCGTTAGTACTTTTGTTAATTTCATTTTCAAGCAGTAAACCACTAGATGGTTAAATACCAAATATTGGTTTCATTCAACTTTTAATGTGCGAGATACTTGTGTGGCAATAACATCAATTAAGACTTTAACTTTTACATGAAAAATGTTTATTTGATTTTTACTATTCTCAATATTAAACCGTTTAATTTATCTTAAGATCGTATTTGTTAATTGCTGAAATCGGGCCAAGAGTAGGGGGGGGGGGTGTTAGAGAGACAGAAGAATTTGAAAATTCAAAATTATGTATAGTATCGAAAAATGTCCTAGAATGGCCTTTTTTTTCCAAAGTTTTCGTAAACCAAATATTAAGATTTTGTGCAGCTTATTTTCTGAGCAACACCGCCATAGCTGAGAAGCTCCAATAAATAAATAAAATAAAATATTAAGAGAGTTTTTCCCACTTTCTGGTTTTGCAGCCTTGTACTCATTGGATTTTTTTTTTTATAATTTAGAAACACAGAATATATAGTGTTATGAAATCTGTAGTGTATCATGTCCGCAAGTGGGAAAACTGCTTAGTAAACGCAACCCCTGAGTGACGGACGTCTGAATAATTCTATTGAGTAGATGGAAGTGAACTCTTTGTGTCCCTGTTGTTCATCCCTTTTAAGGCGTTGCAGCCTTTAATATGCGGGAAAAATAAAAACATTCCCCCAGCCCGGAGACTATATAGGCCTGTATATGGAGGGCGGAAAGCCCGGCAATAGAAGACGGCCCCAGCTTATGCTGCAAATATATGTTGAATTATTCTAGCTGGACGATGGTGAATGGTAGGGATTACCATGGAGATACAAGCCAGCCGCTCCGAGGAATATTATATCTCTTTGGGCATAACTCTCGGCCTTCCATATCAGCACTCTATACTGTTTATCTTCGCAAGCTCTCGATCGATATTTATTATAGACGTTTCAAATTTATGGCAGATAAAAAGAGAAAGTGGAAATCTGTTTCCTCCCTCCTATTATCAGTGACGCGCTTTTTATAGTTCTGTCTCAGACAGTCACATAAAAAGCTCACAAAACAAGGGACATGTCCTGTTTACCTGTACCTTACTTCAGATTGATCGTACCCCTCTAATTCCTAGGGAGTGTAACAATAGGATGTGTTTATTAGGAGGACACAAGTTACCCATGTAAGTTATGTATTGGTCTTAATCTCATTTGGTAATCATAGGGCTAACGATTCTCCCTTGGGCAATAGGAATTTAAATGTTACGAACTCATCAAATAAAATCGTAGTCCCACCCTGGCTACTTAAGGGTGGTAACCTGTAGGTAACCCTTCCCAGCTAGCTTTAATGGGACAAAGTACGCGTTTATAAATAACATTTAACATCTATTTACTATATCAGTCCTCATAAAATGCTATTCCGTAAACTGTATTAATAAAATTACAGTGCTACATTCTTAATCTGGTATTTCAATATTTGGTTAAACCAAGATGCGCACGCCGTCAGCTCTAGCATACCATAAATTACAGCTGCCTGCTAAGTCAACTTATTGAATGATGTTGCCAAAAACAAATTTTCCAAAAATTACGGCAGTCTATACAAACACATTAGTATAAAAACCACAAAAAAACCGATATTAAAAATATCTTAACACAAATCAAACACCCGATTCCCAAAGCAATATTTCAGTTAAGAAAATCAAGTAATTTCAGATTAAAATTTACTATTTAATACATCACTTGCTCCATTGAAACTAAAAGTAAACGCATATTATGCAATTTAGAAGATTCTGAAAATATCAGGCATTTGCTTTTATATTATTTGGAATGGAACTCATGAACTTCTCAAGGTACCGGATTAGATAATAAAAAAAATCGTCAAGGTTATGAAGTATTTATATGTTTTTTGTTCATATAAAATTTCCAATATTTTTATCTGGATATAATGGTGTTTTAAGTCGTTATAAACGATGGAAGGCATGGTTGGAGATTGAATTAATAGAAAAATTAATGAAATTTAAAACGATCGGATTGGCTGCCCATAAAGCAATCTTATAATAAATGAGTTAGGGCTTAGGTGGTCATCAAGGGATGAAGGGCCATTAATTATAAAGTATAAAAGTTTCTGTAAGCCCTTCAACCAGCCCATTTACTCATGGATGTCTTAAAGTAACCGGGAACCTTGTAAGTACTACAGACTTTGAGCAAATGTAGCAAAGTTGCCATAATCTCTAAGTGTCAGATTTAAACCAAGTATTTAGTTAAGTTATCTAGGAGAACTCAACGGCTTGCGTGCGCAACAAAGCAGTTAAACAAATAAATAAATTAAGCCGTCGCGCAAGTGCTGTGTAGATGAAGCAGATTTCTTACCAGCTGCACATTCTTCATTCCCGCCTTAACATATATAAATAAGTCTAGTTTTTTAATCCCCACATAAATAATTATTTCAATAATTTTAACTGAAAATCACATGAGTAGAACTGGGATTAAGTTAAAGCTGGAAACTAAAGAAATACAAATAAATCGGTTAATATTCGATATAGAGATCATATAGAATCTTAAATTTCAATACAATAGCGGACAAACACTACTTTTTTTTTATTTTACCCCTTCTCTAAACCCCCTTTTCTACTGGTCAGAATTGAGCATTGGACACACTTAATCATTACTTTTACACGATAAAAGTCCGTCACTCAGAAATACATGAAATTTACCTCGTCCTGGATTACAAACTTGCGATCTCGTGTCACCCCATATTCTCTATTACTTTGTAAAAACCGATGAGAAGAAGAGGGGGATTATTGAATGCTGAAAGCAAGAAATCACGAATAACTCGATTAATATTTGAGTTACGAAAAGGTGCAATGAACAACAATTGTAGAACACCAATACTTTAACACGTCTGGTTCAATAAGATTTTTCAATCGGACTCAGATATTTTGAATTTCCGAAACTAATCCCTTCTAAAGCCCCCCCCCCACTCTCCATTCCAAGTCTTATTCCAGACATTAATCAATACAATCTTTAGCGTTGAATAAAAGAGGAAAATATTGAGTACAGTAAAGATGGAATAAACATTTTTGAGTCAAGACCGTAAAATCTTTAGTGATGACGTCATCACACTACATATTTACTCTTACCTCATTTAATGAAGGCCCATTAAAAAAAAATCGTATTTACATTTGAAATACGACGTTTAATGATATATTAGCTTAATTTTAACGTACGATACTAATAGAGGAGGGATTACTCAGGACTGACAACTAAAAAATGCAAATATCTCGGTTAATGTTCGGGATAAGTAACAAGTGTATATCTCAACATTTATAGGAAATTACATTTGCAACAAAATTTATTCTTAACAACTTTTCGATCCGACCCTTGATACCGGAGACATTTCGAATTTTCGAAAACAAAAATTACGACCATGAGAGTGTTAGCAGACGCATATATATATATATATATATATATATATATATATATATATATATATATATATATATATATATATATATATATATAAGACCTTTTTTTCGCCATACTACAAATCATTTTAGCTTATTTCTCTTAGAAAGTCTGTTATTGCGTGTCTACTCAATCAACCACAATAAAACTTCAAATTTCTATCAACCCTATCAAGGGAATGACAGAAAAATGACCTATTCAAATTCATTAATATATTATTATTTTTACTTGCTAGGGGGATATGCTTCTTAATCTTTATATATATAATCGTTTTTCATTTAAAACTAAAGATGAGGCTTATTAATGCCTGTAATCTGGTAAGGTGTTTAGAGAGGGGGAAGTATTCCTTTATCATGAATTAGATTAAAAAAATGTTTTATAGCTTATCTTTTTTCTAGTTTATATAAAAACATAAATTTATATATGTATATTGGTTTGGTTAACATATATTGATGTTAAAGGTTCTAGAGAACAAACTGTAACTCAAGTTGAACTTAACTTGACGATAAGGTATAAGTGCAATGCGTGTAAGCCCTGCTCCCAGGTCCTTAATTGTATTACCTCATGAAACTTCCTAGTCGGATTTATTTAAGTAATGAAGTTTTAATTAAATAGTTTTCCCCGGTAATAACATTAGAAACCTCTCGAGAGGGAGCATTACTTACGGTAAGTTTCCAGTAATTAGTTACACTCGAACCAATCCCGCGATACTCGAATTCCATCGGAGGGGGGGGGGGAGAGTTTCATATTGGAAATTGAAATTTAATTGAATAACGTGCGGTATAATATAGACCAATATAACAGAGACTGGATTGCGCACTTGGATTTGAAAATTGATATGGACACCGAATGACTTCCGGATACTTTTGTTTAATTAAATGAAGTCAAAATTATTTTCTCCACTTCAATTTCATTTGAAAGTCGTCCATGACACCTCCGTTGCAATCCATCGGATCGAAAAATGTTATAAAACATTATTTATTATTATTTTCATGATAAATAAGTAAGGCCGTACTCAACTTTTCTATCTCTAATTAGT
The DNA here is from genome assembly GCA_019009955.1 of Riptortus pedestris. Lineage (NCBI taxonomy): Eukaryota > Metazoa > Arthropoda > Insecta > Hemiptera > Alydidae > Riptortus > Riptortus pedestris. Next base: position 132,549,060 of record CM032229.1, on the reverse strand, counting down.
ACGAAGAAATTTGAAATATTTTCATTTCCCCCTCCTGTATACCTCCTCCCTTTGTCGATTTCGACAAAAAGAGAAGAGGCATATCTAGAGGTTGCAATAATCCTTAATTTCGCATTTCAACATTATTTATGATTTTGAGTAATGAGAGATTCGTAAAGGCGTGCAGACGTCAAGCCGAAACTAGTCAAAAGCCCGTCAAGCAGGGGCTGCGTAAACTAAGCAGATTTCCCACGGGAAGGTTTACAACAGATAAATCTACGTACTAGTAACACCTCCCTGAATGTTAAGCGAATAAATACAAGCTCTAAGAAGACATCTGTCAGTCAATTTACAAGTTAATAATATCTATAACGGAAAGCGTCTGAAACAGGGCAGCCAACATCGCAGCGCTGAATAGATGATTTCACAGTCTTTAACGCAAAAGATTTTTAGGGGTGAGCGAAACGGTTAAGTATCGAGTAGGATGTAGAACAAATAAACGCTTTCGAGTCCAGAACGTGAAACCTTAACTAAAGACGTCTTCACAAAATGTATTTGCATGTATGTAATAAGTGTCCGGTGAAAACAATATTTGGGATTGAAGCTGGAATAAGACGTTTAGTGATAAAACTGATTATTGTTAATGTGCCACTAGTAGGAGTGGGGTACACCACCGTGAAAATTGAGTGAATAAATACAAATTGTTAAGAGAAATCGTTCAGTCAATTTACAAGTTAATAATATCTACAACGGAAAGCGTCTGACAAACAGGGCCGCCAACATCGCAGCGCTGAATAGATAGAATTATTGTAGACCGGAAAGAAGAACAATTAATGAAATATATTTGAATATAACATATTAATTTTATTTAAAACTATTTACTACAGCTAGTGCAGTTATTTGTTGTGAATCAGAATAATTTTATCTCAATCGCTCAGATTTTAGTAATCCATGAACAAAAGAAGGGGGAGGGGGATAATATTTCCCTTATTGTTCATCGAGTAGTGGGAAAGAGATCCGTCAACCTGCAGCCACAATTAATTTATTTGAACCATTCATTTATTTATTTGTAGGGGTATGTCTTCTATTAATTTAGAAATTCTTCATTTAGGATGCGGACTATACCATTTAATGTTTTCCTGGAAGATACCTCACAGTTTTTTTTGTATCAAGCTATACAGGTGGAAAATATTCCTTTTATAAAAAAATATTTTAAAATAAATATATCTAAGAACATTTTTGTTATGTTGTTATGAGTGTGACCTCAATAGCTGATTTCCCTTAAGGCTGCTAAAAGGCCAGGTTAGGGTTGCCTTACACCATTGGTTAATACGTTAATCTCTGTTGGAAATTGACTGAGGGAATGAAAATGTTCGATTAAAAAAATAATTTTCATACAAGATAAAAAAATCATTTTGGCGAATATAATCAAAGTAATGCGACTAAATACAAAGTGTTTTGAAAATGTTATATGGGCAATGTAAGAAAATTCAATTCACCACGGCTAATTTAGAAAGCACGTGTAGCTAGCAAAAAGAGCTTTCACTTACAGAATATGACCTTTTGGCTAATGCTTGTGTTCAGTAACGATTCGTTCAGCTCAGAGCTAGGCTTTCATAAACTATAATACGCAATTCTTTCTTAAACCACGCTATAAAAAGAAGCAGTAAATTGCGCCCTTAAAGTTGACACACTCCTGTGGATATTAAGTCTTTTATTTTGAAGGAGGTACTATTAAGAGTTTTATTATCCTATTTTATATTTTACAATTTGTAATTGATAATTTCATAAATGCTTGGAACAATGTCTAATTTGTCTAGAATATTATATCCAGTGGTAGGAGGTTATTATAGCCAGTGGTAGGAGGTTATTATAGCCAGTGGTAGGAGGTTATTATAGCCAGTGGTAGGAGGTTATTATAGCCAGTGGTAGGAGGTTATTATATCCAGGGGTAGGAGGTTATTATAGCCAGTGGTAGGAGGTTATTATAGCCAGTGGTAGGAGGTTATTATAGCCAGTGGTAGGAGGTTATTATATCCAGTGGTAGAAAGTTATTATAGCCAGTGTTAGGAGGTTATTATAGCCAGTGGTAGAATGTTATTATAGCCAGTGGTAGGAGGTTATTATAGCCAGTGGTAGAAGGGTCTTATAGCCAAAATCTAACAGTCCAGTGGTGGTTCTGCTGGAGATCATCGACATCAAGCAGCATTGGATTTCATGAATCTTATAATGTGCGAAAGTGGAATAAGGGGGCTCAGTTTGGCCGTGCGAGTTAAGGCGATGGTCTTAATCTCGCGCGGTAGACCTAGAGTGGCTGGTTCGATTCCCGCCCTGGACAGTAGGAATTTCTTTAGTGACGGACTCATTAATTAAACTCCTTGGGCCCACCCTGGCTAGAAAAGGGCGGTAACCTGTAGATAACCCGCCCCAATTAGCCTAGTAGCATAAAATGGACGTAAATAATAATAAACAAAAAAAAAAAGTGGAATAAATTAGTACCTTATAACGCTACCAGAGCGCGCTAGTGGTGTTGCGGAAGATTAGCAACTAAATCAGTCTGACCCCCCCCCCATAGGTATGAAAATGACTAGCCTAGATCCCGTTTACATGCTACCTGACCGCTGGTAACTTAGGTCTTGCAGAAGAAAGATAACAGAAGAGGTAATATTTGAAACAAGACCTTCGATTGCACAAAAAAATCCAAGACGTTACGATGGCCGAGGTATTCGGTAAGACGTAACCAAAAGTCTTCTCTTTACAGTACGATGAATGCGACAGAGCCGAGTAGCCAACCACGAGGAATGCCGAGAATGATATGAGTGGACAGAGTGAATAGTGTATGACATAATTCCACACAGTGTTAAATATACTATAGTATTTACTATAATTAATTAATTAATAATTATTTACATATGTAAAACAAATGTGAGCATGTAATAACACATATTAACCACCCTGCTGCCATTGCTGAAAACAAACCCTTAGAAACGATTACAAGTGACTCATTGTATATGTTGCTTTAATTCCATAAGTAAAGCTTTACTGCTGTAGCAGCAAACATACAGAGGGGTTAGCGATTTGTCAGTTTTAAATACTGACAGAAGTAAAATTTAGATTTTTTTTGCACTGGGTATTCGAATCTATTGATCGTATACGGACACTCAAAGATAATGTATTTCTTTTTCAATAGGCTAAAAAAATTGTAATCCCGAAGGCCTTCAGCAATGAGCCATCGAAGACTTTTCAAGAATGATCCCGTTTTTAACATGAGCCTAATTTTTCATCATCATCAAATTTTCGTTTTGAGGCAAAATGCAATATTATAAAATTGGAGTTTCTGATTTTCAATTTATACAATCATTTATAAACTTCCATCTTTATAATATTCAGGAGATATTGAAAAAATACATCACGCAGAAGCTGCGTAAAATAAACAGATTTTCCAGAGTTGACACACTGGCCATTTCATCTCACCGACAATTCACTATCCTTAAGAGAAATCGGATGAAATGAAGGTATCAAACTTACACAATTTGGCACAATGCAGAAATGTTTGACATTTTTAATTTAGTGAAAAATTTAACAATGTGGAATTGTTAGTTGTATTAACTATAAATCAAATTTTAGTTTTCATCAAACAGGAGTAAAATTAAAGATAGGATTGAAGAAAAAGTTGTGCAAATAAAGCTTGCAATAAAACTGGTTTTACATCCAGCTCTCCTGATGATATTCTAATGGCTAACATTACCCGAAACCCTTGTTCAAATTAATGCTCAAATGGCGTTCCAGCTGACCGTTAAATATTTAATGAGGGCATTACAAGAACATTTACATCGCACATTAAATTCCAAGGGTTATACAGGGCTCAGTTCCGAAGAAAAGTCCATTGTAGCTTCCTATGTAAACATGGCTGAATAATAGGAAGAACTAGAGGGTGGCATTCCGGGGGTGTTGCTATGTTCATTTCCGGTCAAAGCACTCCATGTTGTATTTAGCTGTTCGGTTATCATACTTCCGAGTTGTAACTCAGCATTTTTTTTTTAAAAACTTCCTTCAAGTTCTCATTATTGACGAGGCGTCGTGTTCGGAAAATAATTGTTATAGAAATCGCTACCCAATCCGTGCCTTATTTAGAAATATTTCCTGAAAGAAATTATTAATATTTTACTTACCATGTTTTCCATCGTTAACATTATTAACGGTGGTTCAGGTTAGCCTTGTGAGTTAATACATCGATCTTATTCTCACTTGGTAAACGTAGAGAGACCGTGGTGAGTCCGATTCACACCTGTTCAACTCATTAAATAAAGTCCTTAGTCCCTCTCAGGCTAGAAAAGGGTGGTACCCTGTAGATAGCCTGTCCCAATTAACCAAGTAGCATGAAGTGGACGTGAATAAACATCATTAATAACATTAATAGAATATTAAATTAATATTTCTATTGTTACAATCTCAAGGGAAATTAGACACATTAGAGGTTACCCATCGGAACATTTCTTCAAATGTGATGTTCAGGGCAATAAAAATGACATTTTTCTGTAATCGTTGAATAATGGTAACATTACTAAACTGAAATGAGTGAAGAAAGTGAAACATTTTGCAATAGAGTGAAGAAAGTAATCAATTTCTTCACAAGTGAAGAAAGTGAATTGCCTTCTTAATTAGTAATAAGTATAAATTAAAAAATAATTTGAAGTTGGAAATTAAATGCTTTTAAATGTTTCTTAACATTGTAAGAATTTATTTTAACAAAATAAATTGAAATGTGAATGAATTATTGGTGGAAATAATCAATATACTATATTATAAAATTTAAATATAATAATAATTACCTTCCTTGTTTATAAACTGCACTTGTTTATAACTGCACTACTTCACAATCATCACTAGTTGTTTTATAACTATGCTTATAACCTTTCACAACCATGCTTATAAACTACCAACAACATACCATAATCTTCACAACATCCTAATTTTGTTCATATTCTGGTTAGATCTGATCATGTATTACACGATTACAGAAAAAATTTAATATTACACTCGTGACGAAAGTAGAATTTACAACTCTCGTGAAATTACCACACTCGCTTCGCTCGTGTGGGTAAACGTTTCACTCGAGTTGTAAAATGATCTACTTTCGTCACTTGTATAATAAATAACTATTATGACATTATATTTATGTGTGCCAACTCTAGCGGCCTCAATCGTCACCAAATATCTCAGCTATTATTACCCTCATCGAAAAATGTTGTATGATCAATAATGTTGATAACATAATGTGATACGTTGTTCTTCTATATTGTTTAAATCTAAATTGATTACTAAAGGCGTTTTTTTTTATTCTTGACGGTCCGTTATAGGAGTAACGCCCAGTTTTAATGAGATCGCTAAGGCTATGTTTAACACTAAAGTTTCAAGTTATGTTGGCTTATTTGGGGCGAAATAGAAAATCAACTTTGAGATGACATTGTCAAAGTGTCATTCCAGCATAAGCAAAATCAGTTTAATTTGCACAACGGCAAAGTAATGGACTAGTTCTTCTCTGGTAGCCAAATTCAACAAATCCATCAGCCCGGCCTCAGAGGTTTGAAGAGACGAATTGATTATCGGCTTAAAGTGTGATCCTCCTGTGCAAAGCGTGAATGGGAAATAGTTTAAACTAGGCCAACGTTGTTAGCTGCAAAATCAATTCAGCTGGTAGAGGTGATGATGATGACGGTTTAGAGAGGGCATTTAGAGGGTGCTCCGTGCTATCCTATCCCCGAGGAGATAATCCTAGCTAATTATAGGATAATGCCGTCACTCCTTAATTCCTTCCAATGTCCCCAGACAATGGGACATTTGCAACAGAATCTAGCGCTAGTCTCCCTAGCAGAGCCATCTTTATCAAAGATAAAACAGCAGTTTGCATCTGATTTTTTAACCAATTAAAACAGCTGTGGAAGATAAGAGTGGTTGTAAGAGAGTATGGGCTAGGCGTTCATTCTAGGGTTAAGGAAACTGGTGTTTGGTGTTTGATAGCTGCGAATGAGGGCTTGTTTGTTGTCAACAACTCGTTTTGGCGTTAAAGTAGCCAATGGCGGTAGGTATTTCTCTTTGTGTTTAATTCAAAAACTAATGGTGCACAAGCAACGACAAAAATTGGTGATGCCACACGGGATAAAACTTTGATGAGATGACTGCGCCAAAAACTTACCTTTTGCGATGAGTCATTTTCTGGAAAAGATAGTTATTATGATGAAGCCTATCTAAAGCAGGAAAAGTTTCTCAAAGTTTACAGAATAGACAAGAATTATGGAATGACACTGCACAGAAACATTGGTACCGTATGTGTTCAGCCACACCGGCTGAGACGCTGACTACATAAGTGAGGGATAGCGTAAATTATTGGTTTGTTAATGGCTTTTAGCAGATTTCCCTTATGTAAAATCAGGTATTGAGGTTGTACTCATGACGCAATTTTCAAAAAAAATCTCCAATTGTCCATCGATCCTACATAGTAGATGACGAAAATGAGGTCCATTCAAATATATATATATATATATATATATATATATATATATATATATATATATATATATATATGTCTGTCCGTGGGTGTGTCTGTTATCGCTATACCGGTCGCAATTTTTGTCTTATTGTCGTCAAATTCGACATATAATCATTTTATGTAAATCGAAAGATCAAGTTCATTATCGACTGAAATCTGGCTACATGGAATAGGGAATTGGGTTTAGAGGGGGATAATTTTTAAAATTCGAATTATCTCCGTTATTATGAGTCAGATCGAAAAATTGTTATGTACGTGAGTCGAAAAAAAAGTTGTTATGTACATTTATTCTCTAACTTAACTACCTTAATTACCTGAGATATTTGCATTTTTTAGTTTTCGGTCTTCAGTAAAGCCCCATTCCTAGTCATCTCATATTAACATTATTATATTATGTTATGAAGCACATTATTTGAAGCTTAAATACCAAATATTGTTCTCATTGAACTTTTAAGTTTAAGTTTGAAGTTTTAAGTTTTGAGATAAATGCAAATACGTTGCGCACGTGGGAAATCTGCTTAGTCAACGCAGCACCTGCGTGATGGACTTTTTATTAGTAGGTTTCCAGTAAATACATGAATACTTGTCTGTTGCCAGACGTACTCTAGCGGTTGCAATGTTTCTTTGATCGTTACCCAACTCGGTAATTAAACTGAAAGTTCATTAAATGTTGTTATAAACTATTTTCTCTATCATGAATATTAACTGAGATATTTACAGTTTTTAGTTTTCAGCCCTCAGTACACCCCCACTGTCAACATATTAACAATAAGTTATGTCACGTCTTAATTCCTAGCCTACGCAGCTCTTGCGTTTTGATTTTTTTTTTTTTAGATTTAGTAGTGCTGTGAAGTTCGGAGCCATTCTGGATTGCTTTATCGGTGATCTGTGCCCATCTTTTTTTTAACTGGAATAATGTCTGGCCTATTGTTCTCTTATCCGTGGCTGAATAGCTTTACCACAATAGAAAATATAATTACCATGCCCACTGATGTAAGGAGCAGGCATACTAGGACTTCTTAAAATCTGCTTAAGATTTGTTCCTCGTGGATAATGTTTACACAATATCGTCCTTGCTTTGTGACACGTGGCGACAATCAAAGGACATCTACCAACATGTCCAATTGAGCTTAATTACAGCAACAACGTGAGTCATCGATAATACTTTTATCAGCAATGACTTATTTCCTATCAGTTAGGATTAGAATAACACTATCAGAGTACTGTAGCTATTCCTGGATTTTTGTTTATAACGTTTCATACTGTTACACATTTGTCCTCATTATTTAAATATGTTAAGCGGAACAAACAGTAAACTTCAAATAAATGAGGGTTGTTGGTTCAAGGCTCACACGACTGTTGGGAAACAAACAAGTACAGTAATTGGGATAGTTGTTATGGTAACTTATCCGGAGGAAATGATTCCATGAACAGGAAGTACTCATTAGGGCAGGAAGTTACTTATTTACGACTTCGCTGTAGAAAATCTTGTCAGTTTATAAATAACAGTTTATAAACTTTTCGTTAAATACAACAGACTTCCTGGCTTTTCATTAGCCTCAAATTACCTACCAATTGTTCCGACGTCCCAACCGTACGACGACTTTATTTCCCTTGAGGGAAATCAGCTATTGATGACGTACTCATGATGCCATTTTGAAAAAAAATTCAAACGTCCATCAATCCTACCCACGAGGTGAGGCCCGTTCAAAATGATATATATATATATATATATATATATATATATATATATATATATATATATATATATATATATATATATATTTGTCTGTTAACGCTCTGTCAGTCGCAATTTTTGGTTGATAGATACGAAACGTGGTATTTAATCGTATTTGGTAAAAAAGAAAGGTCAAGTTCGTTAATGGCTGAAATCGCACCAATGGGAGGGAGGTACAGAGAGGGGGAATTTCGGAAATTCGAAATATCTCCGTTACTATATGTCGGATCGAAAAATTGTATAGGACCAATCTTATTGTTAGTAATCTATAAATAATGTTCTATACATATTTTATGTATCATGATTATTACCCGAGATGTTTGGATTTTTTAGTATTCCGCTTTCACTAAACATCCACTCCTACGGGGATGTTGCATCCCACTAACCGATAATTTAAAAAAAAATATATACATTTTCCTATTTTATTGTGTTGAAAAGTAATATATTCCTTTTATTATATTGAACTAGATTGTAATACGAGTAACTTCATGTGAGAATTTGAATATTGTAAAAATTATAATTAACTTTACTCAAAACACTAGCCCACTCTTTCATATGCAAAATATGCCTGTGAGCTCTGAAACTTTTTTAGACTGCCAAACTGAAAATAAAAATTCCAAGGAAATGAATTTTATCTACCTCCTCAGCAAAAAATAGGGGGCTGCAAAGAACAAAGCAATACCACTTATAAGTATGTAAATTTTATAAAATTATATAAAGTTCTTTCGATGAGTTTTTTTTTTTTTTTTTTTTTTTTAAGTTCTTTAGTCCTAAGCATTATTGTGTGTGTTGTAGTGTTAGTTAATTTATATAAACTAGTTTTCTCAAAACCCTTTAAAATTGAGTTCTGAATGCAAATAGAAAATCTAATGATATATTGTTTCCCTTCGCTATTAATAATTACTACAATTATTTTTTTTTTGTTTCAGGTACTTCTACTCGTGTAAAAACTAAATTAGTAAGCCTGGAACTGACATAAAATTACAGGTAATTTTTTAAGTTGATGGAATAACCTGAAGAAATCGAACAGCTTATAGAAGGTCGTTGGGGGAAAAAAATGCTCAGCTAATTTTTTTTGTCAGCTCAAAAACCTTGAAGTTTAATAGGATTTGTTCTTTATTTATAAAATTTAATCCTCTTAAAACGCCCCCCCCCTACTTTCAGAAAAGTCATATTAAGTCCATTGTTTTAAAAATAATTTAATTGATATGTTATTGAATAAATAATAATCGCATTAAAGCCAATTGATTTTCAAGATTCGCTGTCGCTAAATTTACTCATGTATGATTTTCATAATGCCATAATATTAAAAATGTTAAGCTTGGTTTAAATACCACATTTGTTGACAAATGCAACAAGACATTTGACAAATTTACCGAAAACCTATTATTGTGGGAATCTAGAATTCTTATTATGGCTAAATTTTAAGAAATGAAATTGTACAAAGTTTATTTTATAGAGTAATATTAATTATTTCTATTATGTATTTCAAAGATGTTTCTTTAGTTTTATTTTATTTCATTCCTTTAAAATATAATTTCTTCATTTATTTCAATTTTAAAGGAATAAAAGAAAAAAGATTATTTTCTTTTATTTATTTATTAACGTCCACTTTTTGCAACTAAGGCTAATTGGGACGGGGTATCTACAGGTTACCAACCTTTTCTAGCCAATGTGGGACTAAGGAATTTATTTAATGAATTCCATCACTAAATAAATTCCTATTGGCCAGGCGGGAATTGAACTCCCCACTCTAGGTTTACCACGGTAAAAAATATAAAAAAATAATGAAGTTATCCATTTTTGAAATATGCAATGGAGATAATTATTTATTTATTTGGAGCTTCGCAGCTTTGGCGATGTTGCTCGGGAAAAAAAACTGTATAAAATTTAAAAAAAAAAAAAAAAAAAAAAAAAAAAAACGAAACGCAACAAAATTACTTTAAACGAACGTAAAATAACATAACAGAAATATAACATGAAAAATAGAAAAGTAACACGAAACAGAAATGGAACACAAAAACAAAATGGAAAAACAAAAACAGAAATGGAACACAAAAACAAAATACAGAAATGGAATATGAAACTAAAATGGGAAACAAAAAAAAGAAGAAATGGAAAACAAAAACAGAAATAGAACAAAAACAGAAATGGAACACAAAAACAGAAATGGAACACAAGACCACAATGGGAAACAAAAACAGAAATAAAACATAAAAACAGAAATGGAAAAACAAAAACAGAAATGGAATGCAAAACAGAAACCAAAATGGAACTCAAAATAATAGAAATTGAACAATAAGTAGAAATCAAACAATAAATGGAAATCCAACACAACAAATTGACAAACATAATATAGAATCCAAAACAAAAAATATTAAACAAGTTATAATAAAATATATAAATTGTTGAATAAAATGGAATATGTGTCTAAAATGAATTTAAAATAATTGAGATTTAGATCAGATATAAAGCTCGTATCAGCGGAGTTGCATACTCAATATGAGTTACTGAACAACGTAAGTCCATGAATTGCATTATGGCGGGAAGGGGGAAAAACCTTAATTTTTGCTAGACAAATGGAAACGGTGAAATATTTACTTTACATATATTCAAAGAGTTTATAAAGAGCTCAGCAAACATACAAGCCCACACACGCACACACACACACGCGCGCTCGCAGACAAAACATTCACATAAAGACTAGAATCGCAGCATACATTTATTAGAAAATTATAAAATCTCTTTTAAAATGCAAGTATTAATTGTGAGTATTGTATATTCAAATTTTTGAGTATATGTTAAGGTCTTTTAGATGTTGTAGTATAGTGGGTATGTATGGACTACCTTCAGTGAGTAAGTCATGTAGGTCGTGGGGTATCTGTAAATGATCTCGTCTCTTGCAGTCTGTCAGTATGTGTTTTATTGTAAGAGTCAAATTGCATACATGGCATTTGGGCTGCTCTCTTTTTTTCATTAAAAAGCTATGAGTAAGGAGAGAGTGGCCAATGCGGAGCCTTGTTAAAATCACTTCTTCCCTCCGTGTATAAGTTGAATTTTTACTAGTCCGTGTGAATACTGTAGATTTAATTTGTCGTAATTTATTGTCTGTTTGTTGCCATTTTTGTTCCCAGTCTAGTTACGTTAGATTTTACAGAATGTACTAAGTCGTCTATTGTTAGTTCATTTGAGTCTACATCATGTTTCTGAGTCGCTAATTAATAAACATATAAAACAAATAATTCAATATGTTATATTTAATTGTTTATTTTATTTATTATATACAGTGTATGTAACAAAAATTTGTTATTTCAAAATACCTTCATCTTGTATAACCTTTTTTTTATTTTATTTTTTTTTATCCCTTACCATTTAAATAATTGAATTACATTTTATGTCTATTATAATGTACTGTTTATAAATACAATACATCTGTTGTATCAAGCAGTACTGGTGATGTAGCAAATAAACTCCGACTTTGAAGAGTTATTCAATGAGGAAATAATTAAATAAAAATCTCATATATTGTTCGCATCCAGCGTTTACAGAACAGAACATTTTCACATTGGCAGTTGAAAAACAGAAAGTTATTTGTGATATCTAGTTAATTCGAATGAAGTGACTGAATTTCGGCCTTTAGATTTCTATTTAAATTTATCAAGTGCATTTATTTCAAAATTTTATGTGGTAGATGTGCTAGTTTACGAATTTTTAAAAGCTAATTTTCGGTATATAAATCAGTAATTGCGTTAAACAGAAGCCCATTCATTACTTTATCCATGGCGGCAAAATCTTCTTTAGAACTCATCTCTCAAATTGAAATTTAATATTTTCTAACAGAATTTCATCAATAGGTTGCGTATAATGCTACCGACCTGTCAATAGTTTGCTCGGAATATTATCCATACGATCGACAGTATCATTTCCGATGTCATCGATGCTTTGGATAACCTGTACAGTCGATTTTCGCCCAACCCTTCGCATGACCTCTCTGACTGAAAATCACGATTACTCGGATATGAAATTGTTTGAGCACGAAAAACCGCGGTGCGAAATGAGACAAACTCTTGATTTATTTTCGAGCGGCCATTTCTAATCAAATATTCATGGGGGCAGTTTCGACTGGACCAAGAATAGAATTAGTGACACGCTAAATCATCGTCCAATCCCTCCGGTTAAAGCGCCCTAATGAATTTTAAATAAGCGCGATCCCTTCATACGTACAAACTAGAATGTGTGTTTATTTAATGCGTTTAATTTAAATAACGTTTGTCAGAGCAGTATTAAAATTTCAACAGGAGTTTGAGGAAAATACTCAGCTCGCGCGTCATAAAGCAATTTATTTAGCACAATATAAATTCTGTTGTGTGAGAATTAGATGAGTTGTGTTTGAACTTTATATAAATTTTAGCTGATGAGAAATAATTTCATTCCAATTGTTTGTTCAGTATTTGATATAGTTTTCAAATTCCTTGAATACGAACGGTATTGATAAGGATGTAATCAGGTGTAGCAGATATCCCTTTTGGAAAATCAGTATTGAAGTTTTACTGAAATCATGATTTTGGAAAAATCGTTACAAAAGTCCATCGAACCTATATAAGAAATTACAAAAATTAGCTATTTAAGCTTATTATTATTTATTTTTTTAGGGTTCAGAGGGGAAGGAGGGATTTAAAAATCGAAATATCTCCGTTGTTATGAGTAGTATAGAGAAATGTTTGAAATCTTTTTGGAAATTTAGTATTCTTATTAATATTAATATAGTTGTTCTTTACATATTTTTTTAATATTGTTTGTTTATTATTATTTACATCCACTTTATGCTACTATGGCTAATCGGGTTATCTACAGGTTACCACCCTTTTCTAGCCAGGGTGGGCCTAAGGAGTTTATTTAATGAGTCCGTTATTTAATGTAGTCCAGGGCGGGAATCGAACCAGCCACTCTAGGTCTACCACGCGATATTAAGACCAACGCCTTAACTCACACGGCCAACCTGAGCCCCGTTAATACTAATCAGATCGTTATTAGATAAGATACACACAAATGCATTGTGCAATGACGTCATCAATTAAGGTTTTATTGTCCGCCTACTTCTACTCGTCGAATTGTTGTTAGGAAATAGAGAATATATGGTGAGATGAGATTAGAAGTGTCATGGGAAACCTGCTTAGTTTACGCAGCTCCTGTACGATGGAATTGTTATACGAGTAACACGGCGAGTAATAAATCAAAAATTGGTAATTCTTTTTTACCTAAAGATTTAATGCTCATATATTTGGCTTTTTCTTGGCATGCCATTATTCAGCATGGAGGAGACAGAAATATTACTGTTTACCTTTGCAAATTGCTCGAATGGCGTTCATATAGGCTGCTTTTTTTTCCTAAAAAAAATAAGAGGAAATAAAAGAGAAAATCAATGAACCGGAAGAGGAGATAAGGGGCTATTTGGCGGTGGAAGTGGGAAGGGGGCGCACCGACTGAAAATATCGAAGCAATATTGCTAAGATAAAGAAAGAGGATCTTGGAAGGAAAGTAATGTTTGTGAGACGACGCGGGGATCCCATGGCTATTGTCCATCTTTAAACTATTTATTATACCATTATTCAATTATCACGTATGACATAATGTTCTTATCAGTATTCCTATTATTTTATAATATCTAGACGTGATGCATCCTTCGTGTTTAGGCTGCCTAGGTAACAACCTTTCATCAGGTTTCTCATTAGGAAATCAGCAATGACATATTCTTGCCACGATTTTCAAATTCGTTCCACAAAAGTAGATCGCTCTTCAACAAGATCTCCAAGGTAGATGACGAAAATAAGGTCCACTCCTATTAAGTGTATATATATACACCTATAGATAGGTAGACCGATTAATTTGTCTATTGACTCTGCAACGGTCGAAAAGTTTGTTTGCTCATTTAAAAAAAAATCGATATTTGAGCGTTTCATGTACACCAAAAGGTTTATGAATGTATGAAATTGCTCTAGATGGATGGGAGTTTAGGAGTGATACAAAATTCAATATTCCTTCGTTATTATGAATCGGACCATATAAGTTCCACCAGTCTCATTGCATATTTTTGTAAATTGCCTATAACTGTTTTATTACGCATTTCTTTTTAATTTTTAATAGGGGCTCTAATATTAACCGAATATTAGTATTTTTTTAGTTTTCAGGCTTCAGTAACTAACTCTCCTACTTAACTGGGAGTATTTATTAATTGATACTGTTCCACTTGTAGCGATATAAACCTTAAGTGTCAACATCTATTAAACGATGCATAAAAATAATACCTAAATATAATTTATTTATTTTTTGTAGCTTTTAAGGCTGTACACCTGTTTGTTAAATATTGTTGTGTACAACTTTTTCTGTATCTCCAACATTTTGTAATTTTCAGCCGTCACTAATCCTCCCTCTTTTTACAACTTATTACAACCAAGACACAAGCAAAAACATCAATTGCGATTTTAAAGTCTTAACTTGAAGATGCTTATTTAATCTATACCATATTCGATATTTAACCGTACCATTGTACTCTAAACATCATGGGAAGGGAAGGGGGATTCAAAAACCATCTCTGTTATTATGCTGTTATAGAATCAATCTTTTTAAACTATGGATTTTGTACAATTGTTGTTCTACACATTTTCTCGTAATTCAAATATTAACCAAGTTATTCGTACTTCTTGTTATCAGACTTCAGCAAAACCCTACTTCTACTGATCAAATTTTCATTTGTAAATAGAGAATGTATGCTGAAATGAATGTTTTTACAAAAACAATTTCGAACATACGTTCAGATATAGAGCTTTCCCTATAAAGTAGTCCATTGTTGTCCTGGTATAGATGTTTCGAGGACATATCGACCAGCCCCAGGGTTCTCATAGAAAACTCAAACAAGCAGAAGTAAATCTACACCATCAGGCCCGGTCTAAAACGTTTCTGTTTGGTCGTTAGAGTGCTGTATTTGCTCGGGCTATGGGCATTAGAGAGCCTCAGAACCACCTATCAGCTGCTATAGGTTCTGTTTGTCTTCCAATAGTATGCAGATCCATGAAATGGGGTCTGTTGGTTCCGTTTAAACTGCTGTCTGATTAACACAATCAGAAGTCGGGAATAAGTTTTAATTTTAGTAGATTTACCTTTAAGGAAAATCAACTATTGAGGTTGTTACAAAGATCTATATGTGTGTTCTTGTCTAGTTGTTAACATACTAGCAGTCAAAAGTTTTGTCCTAACTCGACATTTAAGCATTTCATTTAAAATTAAAGGGCAAGTTCGTTAAGGGCTAAAATTGGACCAGAGAGAGGGGAATTTTGGTTATTCGAAATATATTCATTATTATAAGTCGGAGAGAAAAATGGTATAAAACCAATATTATTCCAAATTTAATGTTATATAAATGTTGTTATGCACATTTCTTCTCTGTCTTGAGTTTTAACGGAGATATCTGAACTTTTACGTTTTCAGCCCCTAAAAAGTCCCCACTCCAATTCATCTCATAATAAATATCAGCTGATAAATCATGAAACATATTATTTCTTGTGTAAATATCAAAGAACCTATACTATAGGAGATGCAATTATGTGATTTGTGACAGCATCAATATGATTTGACGTTCCTAGCTCGAAAATGTTTATTTTATTAATACTACTATGCTCGATATTTAACTTTTCTTTCATGAGTGAATAAATATCATGTCCTTTATGGCTGAAATCGTAACAGGAAGAGAAGCTTAGAGAGGTAGGGGGGAGAGATCGAAAAAATGCAAATTAGCTTAGTTATTATGAGTCGCATCAAAATAGATTTTTCTTGTTAAACCTTTAATGCTCTTTTATATATTTTTTCTTCGATATTAAGGGAGTTATTTGTATATTCTCGTTTTCAGCCCTTAATAAACCTCCGCTTCTATTCGTCATGTTTTCATTTTATGTAACTGAATCACTAAACCTCTTATGACCACCTTACATTTGAGCTCCTGTTTACATAGACCTTTCATACGGGAAAAATAGAGAATAGAAATTCAATTCAGATAACCATGTGGAAATGATCTTTTTTAGTATAAAATAACGAGATCTGTAAATACATAGCGTACTGTGCCACTAATCATTTTAGTTAGGCCACTATTAAATTTACAAATGTTAGCATGGTAGGGACTCAAAATTTCTGTCATCCTCCGTACCCTGTTGACTCCTAAGTGATGATATATGGACGGATTGGAAATCCTGGGAACAAACCAGGAAACCTCCTGGAGCATTGCACTGGTAGGTATGATGAAATCACGTGAAACATTTGAGTGGTATGTATGCTGGTATGGTTGTACCTCTTGGGCTTTTTTATTGGTATGGTTGTACCTATTGGATTTTAGTATTGGTACAGTGGAACCTCGTGGAGCATCGGAGTTGAATGCTGGGACCTCTCGAACTTTTGTATTGGTATAGTGGAAGCTAGTGGAGCAATGGAGTGGTATGGTTGTACTCTTGGGCTTTTTTATTGGTATAGTGGAAGTTCGTGGTGCATTGCTGTGGTCTGGTGGTACCTCTTGGGCTTTTGTATTGGTATAGTGGAAGTTCGTGGTGCATTGATGTGGTATGGTGGTACCTCTTGGGCTTTTGTATTGGTATAGTGGAAGTTCGTGGTGCATTGATGTGGTATGGTGGTACCTCTTGGGCTTTTGTATTGGTATAGTGGAAGTTCGTGGTGCATTGATGTTGTATGGTGGTACCTCTTGGGCTTTTGTATTGGTATAGTGGAAGTTCGTGGTGCATTGATGTGGTATGGTGGTACCTCTTGGGCTTTTGTATTGGTATAGTGGAAGCAAGTTGAGCATTGTAGTTGTATGCTGGTACCTCTCGGACTTTTGTATTAGTATAGTGGAAGTTCGTGGTGCATTGATGTTGTATGGTGGTACCTCTTGGGCTTTTGTATTGGTATAGTGGAAGTTCGTGGTGCATTGATGTGGTATGGTGGTACCTCTTGGGCTTTTGTATTGGTATAGTGGAAGTTCGTGGTGCATTGATGTGGTATGGTGGTACCTCTTGGGCTTTTGTATTGGTATAGTGGAAGTTCGTGGTGCATTGATGTGGTATGGTGGTACCTCTTGGGCTTTTGTATTGGTATAGTGGAAGTTCGTGGTGCATTGATGTGGTATGGTGGTACCTCTTGGGCTTTTGTATTAGTATAGTGGAAGTTCGTGGTGCATTGATGTGGTATGGCGGTACCTCTTGGGCTTTTGTATTGGTATAGTGGAAGCTAGATGAGCATTGTAGTGGTATGCTGGTACCTCTTGGGCTTTTGTATTGGTATAGTGGAAGCTAGATGAGCATTGTAGTGGTATGCTGGTACCTCTCGGACTTTTGTATTAGTATAGTGGAAGTTCGTGGTGCATTGATGTGGTATGGTAGTACCTCTTGGGCTTTTGTATTGGTATAGTGGAAGCTAGATGAGCATTGTAGTGGTATGCTGGTACCTCTTGGGCTTTTGTATTGGTATAGTGGAAGCTAGATGAGCATTGTAGTGGTATGCTGGTACCTCTCGGACTTTTGTATTAGTATAGTGGAAGTTCGTGGCGCATTGATGTGGTATGGTGGTACCTCTTGAGCTTTTGTATTAGTGTAGTGGAAGTTCGTGGTGCATTGATGTGGTATAGTGGAACCTCGTGAAGCAATGTATTGGGATCAAGAAACCGCGAGGACATTTTGTATAAAGACGGGAAAAATGCTCTGAAAGAGACACTGAAACACTCTTTTCAAAAGTTTGTCGCCAAGATTTGAATAAGTGCCAAGAATAAAATACGATTTCCAGCCAAGTTTGTTATCAGCTCTCCTCTTATCAACAATGCGTCTAAGGAGCCATTATCTTGTTTCGTCTCATCTCATTAGGGGACACGAGTCGCGTTCGTACAAGTTGTTTGCGAGAACAAGTTGTACTTACCCAAATCGACTCGAGTTCTAAATCCCGCTTAGTTGGATTCCGAGAGGCGTATTAGCGGCCATAATTATCTCAGCTACTAGCTGAGACTCGCATGTTGTTGTAAAGTTGGCAGGAATCCTGTTTGAGTTGTTCTTTGTTGAAGGGCCTATGAGTTTGAATGTTTCCTCAGAGAATTGCTATGAAGCCCTTTGGAAACCTTATATTTACATATAACAATGACTTGGCTGTAGTTCCTTTCAGTGATTCAAGCTAACACATTCTATTTTGGAAAGAAAGTCTCGCATTGAAATGAAGAATAAATGAGTTTATTCACATTATTTCTCTAAAATATCTGTTAATGTAAGATAAACGTGTAACGTTACTATTCTTTGCAAAATTCTTAAAAAGGTTCCAGCATTCTTCTAGATAGAATGTTTATTGTTAACGAGAATAAAGTTTAGTTGTTATAGAGCTGTTTTATTTAATTACTATATTATGCCATTTTCTTTTTTTTACCTCCTGCCGACGACACACAGAATACAAATGCAAATATCTCGGTTAATATTCAAGAAACAGAATAAATGTATAAAACAATATTTATAGTAAATTTAGTTTGCAATAAGATTGATTCTAAACAATTTTTCGATCCGACGCTTAATAACGGAGATATTGTGAATTTTCAAAAATCCCCCCTCTAAACCCCCTCCTCCCACTGGTCCGATTTCAGCCATTAACGAACTTGATCTTCCTTTTTACATAAAACGATTAAATTCCGAGTTTGGTAACGATCAAACAAAAATTGCGACCGCTAGAGCGTTAACAGACAATATATATATATATATATATATATATATATATATATATATATATAATTTTGAACGGACCTCATTTTCGTCATCTACTGGGTAGGATCGATGGACATTTGAGGAAATTTTTCGAAACTCGCGTCATGAGTACGACCTCAATAGCTGATTTCCCTTAAGGGAAATCTGCTAATAAACTTTGTTTTTCATATTTCAACGGAAATTTACGCAATGACCATGCGTGACTCGATTTTAGCAGATATCCCTGGGAAAATCATTATTTAGGTTGTACTTACGATTTCTAAAATATTTACTCAAATGTCCATCGCTAGAGTATGAATGTGTCGTCCTACCTAGAGTATGAAGAAAATGAGGTCCATTATTTAAATTTGTTTATATATTTATCTGTTACGGCTCTAGCGGTCGTGATTCGATCTCTACCAAACTATATTTCATTTTTTCTTATTTGTACTATTAAATGAGATATTTGTATTTTCTAGTTTTCACTCTTCAGTAAACAACCATCCTTTCTCATTTCGCATTATTGTTATAAGGCATAAATCAGAAAAGTCGCTTTAATTAAGACATAGTGCTTTCATCGGACAATGATCGATGGGTATTTTGAAGAAATCTTTTGAAAATCCCGCTCTGTTTAAGAAATTAATAGATAATTTCCCAGCTAAAAATGATATTTTAAAATTACTAATGTACGTAGTATCCAAGTCCTTAATGGCGAATGACTGATATGAAATAATTATGTCTATTGGTATCTTTTACCAGATTTCCCTCAAGGGAAATCAGCTATTGAGGTTGTACTCATGTTCCTTCAAATGTCCATCGATCCTACATAGTAGATGACGAAAGTGAGGTTCTTTTCTAGGGATAAAAGAGTAAATTTCTTAACAATATATTTTTTATGGTTTTTTATTCATTAACGTGCAGTTTGTGCTACTATAGCTAACTCGTAAGGGCTATCTACAGGTTACCACCCTTTTAGGTATTAAGGATTTTATATAATGAGTTCGCCACTTATTCAATTCCTATTGTCCATGGGTGAATTGTATCCACACACATGTTTCCAAAGTTAGATTAAGACCCATGCCCAGGGCTAACCCAATATATTTTTTATGATTGAACTGTGTGAATGCGGGGGCCGAGGGTCTGGTATGATCCACAGACTCTAAATGAGCCTAGTGGAAATGGATGAGCCAAATCACTCATATCCCAGACGTTTCAACCTTATTCCATACACACAGGAATCTTTCCAGTATGACGTATTTACCAACAATTTTTTTAGCAAATTTCCCCTAAGAGTCATCCGCTATTGAGGTTGAACGATTTAAGAAAACATTCTTCAAATGTCCGACGACCCTGCCCAGATGATGAAAATGTGGTCCACTCAAATATATATATATAAAATTTGTCTGTTAATGCTCCAGCTGTCACAATTTTGGTTTCATCGTCACCAACTCGATATTTATAAGTTTTATGTAAGACTAAAGACAAAAGTCGTTAATGGCTGAAATGGAACGCGTGGGGAGGGGGTGGTGAGTTAAGGACGTCAAATATTCGGACAATATCTCTGTAATTATTTGACGGGTTGATAAATTATATTGAACCATTTTATTGATACTTTAATTGCCTGCAAATGTTGTTATATACATTTCTTCTCTATCTCAAATATTAACAGAAATATTATAGGCATTTTTAAATTATCAGACTTCAGTAGAACTTCACTTTTAGTCATCGTTATTTTATTTTTTTTTTTAAAAAAAAAGCCAATATATCATGAAACCTCTTGTTCCAATCTTAAATGGCAATAGTAGTTTTCAACAGATCTTTACTAGATGAGACACATGCAAATACGTTAAGGGATGACGTAATAATTATGATTTTTATGCTCTTGTGTCGAAAATGTTTATTTCCATAATACCATACTCGATATATAACCGTTTCAGATTACACTAAAGGATCGATAGACATTTGAAGTAATTTTCCAAAAATCGCTTCTTGAATACAACGTCAATACCAGTCTTCCCTCTCATTTATTTATTTTTTCCATTTCTCCTGATAGTAATACTATAAGAAGTCATTTATTTGTTCCATTACCACATGGCATATTACATTTATGGTTTGATTTATATAAATTGAGTTTTTACATTATTATTAAATTATTGTCATCATATTAAGTACAGTAACAATTTAAAAAAATAAAATCGTGAAATAAACGAAATAATAAACATAAAAGGGTTAAATGAAAAAGAAATTAAATAAAAATCAACTGATGCTGAGAAAACAGTGTTGTACTTCTTTGCGAGGCTATTTAAGGCAAAGTATAGTGCATTATAATTCTCATTCCTCATAATCAAAATTAAATTCTAATGTATTTTTGCTACATTTATATCCATAATTTTGATGAAGTTTATGAGATTATGGTTATACTTATATTAAATAGTGTATGAGGTGGTTCTCGCAGTCTTCACCTTTCGCCATTTTTGAAGACAACGGACACTCAAAAATTTCGAACCAATGCTCAAAGTCCTTCGATCAAAAACAAGTTCAAAGCACCTTCCCTAATCAAATGTTGTTGTGAAACAGAGCCTTGCTGGGTAAATTATTGCAAAATAGGAACTTCTTTGGAATTGATTGGTATTGAGTAGTGAGGCGGATTCTAACCCTAACAGGCAGATGGTCAGTTGGCCTCTACCAGGAACCAGCTGTTGTCTGTACACGACAGAATAATTATTCAGACGGACATTTCACTCTTGACGTCATCCTGTTTATCTTAGATTTGCCTCTTTGATTTCATTTGTAAATATTAACAGCCTGGTTATACGATTCGAAGGTCATTGGAATACCTGATAGAAAAATTAAATAGAAAATTATATTAAGTAAGACATAGCAGGTGGTATAGGTGTGACCTATCTTGCTATTTCCTTCGTAAAGTTATGCTAATTCTTTGTTACATTGGTTTCAGCTTATGTAGTACTTCACTTTTAGGCAATAAAAACAACTGTATAAAAATGAATGAAACGAAAATTTATTAAACCTACATCTAATATTTTTTTTACAAAAGTAAAAAAAAAAAAGTTAATATTATACATCTGTACAAAACGTTGTGTATAATCACCGAAGAATCGTAAAAGAAGAAAAGACATAGTAAATGAATTCTTTACATAATCATTTTATATATAGGATTTTTTTTAATTAAAAAAAAAAACAAGAAGGGAAAACTTCATAATCTTCATTTCTTCCTCGACGAATCATTAGAATCGTTGGCTCGCAGCTTTCGTTCAATGTCCCGCTCGATCTTGGAAGCATCCTTCCCTGAAACAAACAAAAAATAAGTAAATAAGAAAAACAGTGAAAATAACAATTCATGGTAGAGGTAATAAACTGATGAGATATAAGCTGTTCATAAATAGTTGTCAACCAATCGTGTAATCAATTGTAAGAATTCAGTCAATTAACCAAATCAAAGAGCAAATAAATGATTTCTATGAAACTGTGATCTAAATGTTAAATGACTGTTTTCCCGAGACAAGACGGATCTTATTATAATAAAACATTCACTCCAACTTATCAATATGAGTATATACACGTATATAGATAGCTAGAGCAACAATGAGAGTCTAGTGAGTAAATCCACCTCACGTTAAGTTTCACTGTTCTAGATCATGACTACAAGTTGGTGATCTGACTACTGATATAATGAAGTTCGTCAGTCCACTGGTCCTCCTTGGTTAACGGAGAGTTGTACGTCCAGTTAATCGCTCTCCACGAATCGAGCTAAAACGCGGATCAATCCATTAGGAGCGACTAAGGATCTCTAAGGCCCGCAATGTCCACCGAAAAGCAAATGATAAAACTAAATAAAGGCCACGAAATGTCCAAGCCGTGGATTTTCCCAAACCCCAGCAACTAGTATTGTTAGACTGAACTAACTGTCTCACCCAAAGTATAATCTATTTTTCTTCAAACTCATTACTTTTAAAAAGGAAAATAAAGCAAAAATACGTAACACGATTGTTTATTGGCCATAACTTCTCAACATCAAAATAAGAAACCAATGCTGCATTACTACATACATAAGGTTTATTACTAATTTTATATAAGGTAGAAGCTTGTCCCGATTATATAATCTACAAGAAAAAATAAAGCACATACTCAAGCTTTGAACTCTATCAATTTGTTTTATGAGACCCTTTATTTTCAATGAAATTTTGAAGTTTTAACATGCACCATTTTTGATTTCAATATTATTATTAATCAAATAAATAAACCATTATATTCTATTATAAAATGAGTACGCTGGGGGCCGCTCACCTTCAATTTGTTAATACGAATTATTGATTATCAAAAATCCTTCCTGGCGAAATGAAACATGCTACATTATTTTCCCGTGCAAGAGTATATGACTGGATATTACAGGAGAAATAATTAGAAAATGAGCAGAATAGAAAGAAGAATGAAGGAATTCTGCTGAGAAAATCAAGAAATGGCAGAGATGAATTGCTCTAATGAGCTCAATTTCAAGATAACTACAACCAACATTATTTACATTAAGTATATAGCTACTTCCTTTTTTTTCTCATTTCAAAATTATTCTATTTGTCATTCAAAGCATTCCATGAAGGCATTGCTGTAACTGTGCATATGCGTGATGTGTGCACATCTTGGAAGCAATTACAGAGGGCTTGTTTGACATTAATTTGGCTCTCATTCCGGGGTGACACGTCTAGACGGCAGATGCGGCATAGTTGTGGGCTAGAATACGCCGGCGGAAAATTCAAGATATTCCAATTTTCCAATAATCCCAACCAGGAATTCACAGCTTTACCTAGTCATACTCTCCGCTTCTCTCATTTCTTCGCCGATATGGCAAACGGCTCTGCAAGTCAACGCGTAAACTGAATTCGTCGGTAATCACATTTACGCTTTGAAAATAAAATGTATTTATTTCCATTAAATGTTAATATTACACAATAGGATACGTCAAATATTTTTGTTATCTATAAAATATTTACTAATATTATGGCAATTAATTTCTTTACATATTAATAAACAGCATTAATACTTACATAATACATAAGTTATACAAAAGCTCAAACTCTATGAGTATATTTTATTAAATATATCAATTTAATAATTATATATAATATGTAAATTATTTTCGTTAAT
Source organism: Riptortus pedestris (assembly GCA_019009955.1). NCBI lineage: Eukaryota > Metazoa > Arthropoda > Insecta > Hemiptera > Alydidae > Riptortus > Riptortus pedestris. Next base: position 132,524,882 of record CM032229.1, on the reverse strand, counting down.
AACCTTAATACCAATTTAAATATATGACCTACATTTCTTAATTTATGGACATTAAAATTTATTAAAGGTTAACAAGCTCTTTAAATGATGAGAAACATGTCCCTCCTTAAAGAGACAATGTACCTCATCACAAATTATTTTTTGACCAATTTTTATGAGAATATTTCGTATTTTTTGGTTAATAATTGAACATTATTTATAGTATCCACTATGCGTATAAAATTATCATGAAGTTCTTTAATTTATTTTTAAACAAAGAGTAGTTTTTAACAGATTTAACATATTCGAGCAGAGCGTTAAAGACTTTTACTCCTGAAAATGATACGCTTTTCCCGAAATGTGATAGACTTTTCTCGAAATAGTATAAATGAAGAAATTAAAAAGTTTACATTCTAAGCATTTATTTCTGAGTTATGAAGAATAAAAATTTTGGTTTTTATTTAGAAACGGTTGTAAAGATAGTTACGTCCTTGGAATGACATAACTTGCATATTCCGATAAGAATAAATTGCAACACTTTATCAATTGCGTATGATAACTGCATAAATCTGAATGTTGTCCTTGTGGCTCCCAATTCAAAAACACTCAGTTTTAAAGGCCGAATAGGAACTTTTCTCTGAATGTTTCTGAGAGACACAGCAAAATGTGTCTATATTTCAGGCCATTGTAACAAAAATAATGTTTCTTGTTTACTACTAAATGATTTCAGAACTAATAAATAAAAATTTTAGAAGTTCAAATATAAAATATGTTCACAACTAGTTCATTCAGAAAATATGGTCGGCTTCTTTAAAGAAACAAATCAGCGAAATGATGAATAATGAAGTCAACGACAATTTAATAAAAGTACTACAACAGTTCGGAGTTAATTCTGATAAAGTTTTCGGGAAGGTTTAGATAATAAAAGTTTTTCTGTGGATGACCTTAACATGAAGTATATAAATACGAACCTTGCGAGCAAAAATACCAGTTTGCATTTTACGATGGCTACATAGTTTTACATTTATACTTCAACTCTAGAGAGGAAAATAAAGCCAATACGGCTAAAATGGATAAGGTATTGATTATTCTACCATTGATAAACTTGTAAGATGTTAATTTAAACTTAGGTGGTGTAACTCAGAGGAACATAACAACAAATACATTACGTACATCAATTATAAATGAGTGAACAAACTACGATCAGATTTTGGGTGAAAACGGATGACGTATTAAGGTGATAATTTTTTATCTACGAATTTCGGTTATCCGTTAATCGAAAATATTAAAAAATAATTTCTGTCGTCTATTGCCTTTTACAAATGTAGCTAAATAGTATTTTTCGGAAAATTTTATCCGATAGATAAATACTTTATCAGGCAAATACATTTTTATATTATTGTTTGTCAGAAAAGTGGCATTCAGTATTAATCTTTGGGAAGGGAACAAAATGGAAGAGGAAATGTGATGTCATCAAATTCAAGTAATTTTGTTTCACCTGTTTTATGTTATATATTCCACATATTTTATAAAAGAAGACGGATTACCAAATGACGAGTAATAGGTATTTTCTGTTATTTTGGATAACGAATAAATATTTATCTTTTATTCGGAAAATAAATTATTCTAATAGACTACAAGACTAACCTGAGCTACCCACTGACACTGGCGGTGAAGAGTTTAACAAAGGAACATTTAATAAGTACAAGAGTACCACATAATGAGTGTCTTAGTAACACATGGGTACCAACCTCCAAAAAAAAAATATCTCGGCCTCCCATTGTTAAGAAATATTTCCTGAGAGCTTCCAATAATCATGCTCGTAGAGAAGAATGATTTGTGTTTCAATGCGCCATATTACTTTTTCTCTCTCCCTTTAGCCATTTTTTCCCCTTTTCCCCTCGGCAGACCTTTCAATTTCCTCCGTAGATAATTCCCGTCGTGAATGCGATGTGAGTTCTTCCATAGTCATACATAGCCCCCCCCCCCTCCGCACTTCATTTCGCCCGGAAACAGCTGGGTCGTTACTAGGCCCATCCTTCCACCTGCTCTCCCACAAATGTAGGCCCACTCCCGGCCTCAACTGACCACTTATCATGCATTTTCTGTAAGTGCTCAGCCTCGTATCAATTGCTCAGAATAGCCTGGCACTTATACTGTTAGCCAGGAACTTGAAAAGCTTTTATAGATGATTTCTCTAAGAGCAAAACAGTGGTTGAGGTAGTAAGTATGACGCGATTTGCGATATATTCTTCAAATGTACATCAATCATACCCAGCGGATTAAAAAAAAATGAGGTCTGTTCAAAATTTATGTAAATATATACACACATCCGTCTTTTAACGCTCTAACGGTACCAATTTTTTGTTTCTTACCAAATTCGATATTTAAAGCTTTTATGTATAACTAATCATTAAGTTTGTTAACAGCTAAAATCGGACCAGTGCGAGTGGGTTGAGGTTTCCAAAATTCAAAATATTTTCGTAAATATAAGCCTTATAAATTGTATAGAGACTATCTTATTGGAAATTTAATTTTCCCTAAAAGTTGATATACACATATTTCCTATGTTCCTATGAATATTGGGAAACTAATCTATCGATGTTTGGATTTATTCCTCTGATACAAAGGCGTAAAGAATTTTGCAAACTATCGTCAGTCAGCCTTGTACAAGGTTTTGATTTATTAACTTTCACCATTGAAAAGAACTGTTCGCATTTTAAGTACTGACAAACGCACAAGTCTCTCCTCACCTTCCTCATTTGGAGTAAGTAGTGTAAAGGCCGGTCCAGACGCTCCGTTTTGTACAACGTTTTGTCTGCGCAGTCTTAAGACGGAATGAAAACGTTGCAATTTGTAGAGGGTCCACACGGCACAGACATATCTGTATATTTTGCTCAGTTTTGTGTGAGATCGTCATGGAGGAGGTACTACTCTGGTCGATTTTCGCGATGTGTCTTGTTAAAAAAAAAAAGATTGCAACACCTCAGAAGTACCCGGCGTTCAAAGTGGTCGCGGAAGTGGCTTCTAAAAAGGAAGCACTTTTCCCATATCAAATTATTGCATGAATTACATGATGGACCTACTGATTGGCGGAACTACTTGCGAATGGACGTTGACACATATACTTATTTATTGGAATTAGTGACACCGCATATCAACAAAGAAAATACTTGTATGAGAACAGTAATATCAGCTCATGAAAGGCAATTACTGCCGTGATGAAGCTATGAAAATGATTGCCGTTGCATCAATTTCTTTAAATTTATTTGCTAAACTTTCATACGCCTCCCCCTTCTTATCCCTGCCACTGTATTCTTTTGATTTAACACACCAAATGCACGAGAAACTTTCTTACAGAGCAATAAAATCTGTTAAAAATTCCCTAGAACATTGCCGAAGGTCAGCCATTGTCGCCTTACGAATTGAAACTGAGTATCAAAATGAATCGGAAAACGGTGCTACCGTCCACACACGCCGACTTGTCTGAGCAGTTCAAGGAAATCTATACTCTCTGGCTCAGTTTTACTAAAACTGTACCATCTTCGAAATGGGTTCAAAACTGCACAGTTTTCCAGTCCACACGCAACGTTTTATCTGCAACGTTTTGAACTGCGCAGACAAAACGTTGTGCAAAACGGAGCGTCTGGACCGGCCTTAATATTTTTGTTTGATTGGGTTTTTCAAAATGTCTCACGGGCCGGATCAAATCTTAAGGCCGGTGTCTCCCACAAAGCCGGTGTGACTCACACAAAACTGAGCAAAATATACAGATATGTCTGTGCCGTGTGGGCGCTCTACAAATTGCAACGTTTTCATTCCGTCTTAAGACTGCGCAGACAAAACGTTGTGCAAAACGGAGCGTCTGGAACGGCCTTTACAGCGGGCCGGTTGTTGCATGTTCTATACATTTTCTCATAGCTCAAATATAAAGCGAGTTATTCTTGTTTGATAGAACAACCCATTCTACATAATGGATTGTTATATAGAATCCATGGTGAGATAAGATCAGCAATGTGTCATAGCGGCACATGGGAAATCCGCTAGTAAACGCAGCCGTGACCGACTTTATGTTCAGTGACAACTCGATTCGCCAGCTTTGCGCATGCTACACTCGCCCCAATATAATAATATAATATAATAAATAATCGGCTTTTCTAATTCTAAAAACATTCATTCTATGCATGTCAGAGGATAAAGGAAAGAGTATTTTAAGACAAGGAGGAACCCTAGGGATATGTATGTATGTGTATGTATATATATATATATATATATATATATATATATATATATATATATAGATATATATATTGGATATCCTCATGCAAAATTTACTGCGGAGAGTGAAATATTTGCTTTGACAGGAAAAAGGAAGTTGGTAGAGCGGCCATGATTTCCTGTAGGGAACGGATACCCCCCCCCACCTCCAGCATGGCTAACTGGTGGAAGGGATTTCTAACTTATCAGGGCTGCCACCTAAACCTTAACTTTATCCTAAACCTTTTTGTAGCTGGGGGAAATGTCAGAAAAGATACGGGGGATGTACCAATATCCTGGCTCGGCTTCATAATGCCCAACCTCTTATTGAATCTCTGAGTTTCAAGAAAGGAAAAGAGACGAGAAAGCTTTTTACCTCTTGCTCCAGAAATATTATTATTAACTGTAGACTTTTTGTCGCAATATTTTTAGAATTCTAAAAAGAAAGAAAAAAAATGGAAAAGTATTCCTTTCAATATTTGAACTTTAATAATCAATGTAAAAAATTCGGTTGCGCTTGGACTAATTTTCTGCATCTTGAACAGTACGGATATTATACCAACTATTAATCCTTTAATAAGAATCCAATGTATGAAAATATGTACTAGATATTTTAACTAGAAATCTCGTTAGTAGAAGAGGGGGTTAACTGATAATTGAAAACTAAAGAAAATGAAAATATCTCGGTTAATATTCGAGATAGAGAAACTATGTATAGAAGAGCATTATAACGGTGATATTGCGAATTCTTGGCCAGCTCACTATAAACCCACCCTCTCCCGATTAAGGAAAACTATCTTTAGTTTTACATAAAACGTTTAGACATCGAGTTTGGTAACTATCAAATTAAAATTGCGACCACTTAAGTGTTAACAGACAAATATTATGTATATAGTTTGGAACGGGCCTCATTTTCGTCATCTCTTGGGTATTTGATCGATGGACACTTGAAGATATTTCTCCCATCATAAGTACAACCACAATAACTGATTTCCTTTGAGAGTCTGTCAAGTATACTTGATAAATTTAAAAAGACTCAAATTGCAAAGCCTGGAGTAACCACAAACGATGTGATAAATCTATCACATCTCACCTTCAATTCCATGTTTTGACCATTAGTCCTCGGGTAAATAAGATTTGGAATTTAAGCTGGACAAAAAATATTTTTTTACATAATGCGTTATAAACATAAAAAAGATTAATTACTAAGAGTCCGGGTTTAATTAAAAGCCGATAACTGAAAAAATGCAAATATCGAAGATTTATAATCCGAGCAAAACAACTTGTCCAACAACAACATTGGCTGTGTATAATTATTCAACTAATTAAAATATTTGAGGTTTTGTAATTTTCCTTTTATCAAAAACCTACACCAACGAGCTGGGCTCAACGCTTATTTTTACATCCAATGTTTAATAGAGTTGCTTGCTTGTGCATTAACTATATTCAAGCTATAAGCAATAATTTAAGGTTTGCCCACCTCATGTCCTTTTCGGGGATTTGACGTATCTATTGCATGAGACCGAATTGGCAAAGTAGGAAAGTCATGCATATTTATTTGAACACAAATAATTACTTTCATAACTACTCTTAAAAATTAATAGTCTTCAGAATATTGTAATACAAGTATTTACTCCGAAGTAACTCGGCATAAGAATTCACCAATTTAAAAAAAATAATACATTAATTAAATTTTTAATTAGAATTCCACAAAGAACAAATAGCTGTTATGTCATGACCGCATTGCCTCTTCAGATCCTGCACTGCAGTATACCCCTAATTGCATATATTACATAATTCTTAACTTTGAAGTGTACGTATTTTTTGTAAAGATACTATAATAAATCAGCAGGGTAAACCTAGTCGTGGGTTCGATCCCCGCATAGGCAATAGGGAATTTATTTTGAGGCGCACTAAATTCTTAATCTCACCCCAACATGAAAAGTCCAGCTGGGTAAGTTAAGAGCAGATTTCTTAAGAGCTGGTATTTGATCTCAACTCACCACCTATTCGCTATTTCTTCTGTAGTATGAAGCATATGCAAACAGGAATGGTAATGGAACCTAGATCTAAGATGTTAAGTGAATCAAGACCAATTGGTTCCTCTACCATCCAGCATATTCCAGAGATATTAAGTGAATCGCTTACTCAAAGACAAAATCAGAATTTATGTAAGACTGGATACTAAAAAAATCAAATATCTCGGTTAAAATTAGACATACAACAAAAATGCTTAGAACTACATTTCTAGGTAATTAAAATTTTCAACAAGATTGGGTAAAAATGCCATTTTTCGATCGACATTATTATAAACTACGATCCACCTTATGCCATTTAGAATTTTCTATTCTCCCTCCTCTAAATGCGGTCCCAATTTCAGCCATTAACGAGCACTATCTTTAGTTTTACATAAACCGTTCAAATATCGAGGTCTTACTAAAAATCCGCTAGAAGGTAACCTGTAGATAACCCTTGTCTAAAGTCATATAATAATAAGTCATAAGTCTACATTAATAAATTTAAATAAGTAAATCAGGCGCTCTTTTTCTTTAATAAAAGCGACCATATTTCCAGATTAGTAAATAAAATAAAATTTTAATCGGTTGATAAATTCCAAAACCAGCCACTTTAGGTATTAACTACACATGTTTCCACTAAGAATTTCAATTTGTAGGCCATTTTGAAATTTAATATTTTATACAATTAAAATAAAGTAATATTATAACATTAATTATCAGTTTACAACCCCTAAAACACATGTACCATTATTTTACATATGTACTTTAATTATTTAAAACGACAGCATAATGGGTATACAAATTCATCGTGTCAGTTTTAAAATTAACTTTAGGTCCCTGGATATGCTCATAGTTTCCAGAATTGTCCTCTTACCAGACTTCGGATCCTTTCATAAAACCTTTAAATTAAGTTCTACTAAAGTAGTTTTATGTTTGCTTTTTGCTAAGGTTTTTTACATCATTCTGGTCGTTGAAAAAAAAAACCTTTTCTTAAGAAGTACTCAGAAAAGAGAATTTATAAATACCAGAATTAAATAATATCATGTCTTATATTTTATAATAAAATATAAAAGGAGATATTTCCCTTTTAGAAAAGGAATGACACAATGATTTTATTCCACGTCGGGCGGGTGCTCTTCGTTTTTCGATGTATCAACTCGCGCGTGCCAAGGACGTGTCCCCAGTGCCTCTCATCAACGGAATATATCTATTCTATTCGAATAGACCAAGAATAGAAGAAGAATTGGATTCCAAGACTGCCTGTGCTCATATATAGGGCATGGAAAGAATAAAGATGGGGGGGAAAATGTCGCTGTTTTTCACAAGAACTTTCTCATTTGGCGTTATACCCACAGATCCGCTCTGGAAAAGAAGTGTTTCTTTTACTAAGAACCATAGACAAGCCCAACGTAAATATTGTTTTCAGAAATAACATTACGAATGCATTTAGTCATGATTTTAAAATGTTGCTATTTTTTTCCGATAACTGTTGATTTATTTAAAGGGATAGCTATTTATTATTTTTACTGTTATATAGTCATTATTTTTGGGTAAATAGAGGGGGAGGGGGTGGGTATTCATGTATTTATGTTATAGATTTATAGGTTTTAAATTATATTTATATTATTATTATTTATTAACGTCCACTTTTTGCAACTGAGGCTAATCGGGACGGGTTATCTACAGGTTACCACCCTTTTCTAGCCAGGGTGGGATTTTAGGACGTTATTTAATGAATTTCGTCACTAAATAATTTCCTTTGCCCAGGCGAGAATCGAACTCGCCACTCTAGGTTTACCATGTGAGATAAAGTCAACGCTTTAACTCGCATGGCTAACCTGAGCCCCGAATAAATAATATATTTGAGCCCCAGATAAATTATATCTGATTAATGTTTTAAAAATTCATATGACTAAAAGTATTGTTAATTTTTTAAAAAATATTTATTGTTTTAATTGCTATGATTGTTATAGTTTAAAAGGTATTAACTGTATGGAGTGCGTCATAATTTTAAAGAGAACTGACGATGTGGTACTCGAAAACCAGCTCTGAAATAAAGAGTTAAAACCAACTAGAGTCAAAGTCAACCGTTTTAAACTTATTCACAGTACAAAATTAACATTTCTCCAAAGGGAAAAGGGAGTTTGTGGAATAATATGAATGGACTAATACTGGAGTTCAGCGTTCAAAACATAAGGGCTCTTGTGATATATTGAACAGAATTATAAATAGATTCATTCGGAGAAAGGAGGATTTGGAGCGTTATCAGTTAGTTAAGATTTACTGGTGCCAGAGAGATAAGAATATTAGGGTAGATAACGCGACGATAGGGTGAGTTTTGAATATGTTTAGTCTGTATGAATGAGAGAAAACAATAAACCAAAAATATAGATAGCAAATTCTTTTGTTGTAATTTAAGAAGCAGATTTAGATAAGACCGGTATTGAGCATTCTTTATAACTGTCATATCAACAATTAAAATTATACTTACTTGCTTTAAAATGATATAAATAATAAGCCATGGCAGGTCGATAACGGGAGGAATTAATGTTTGTAGCGTTTTTTTAAAAATATAAATGGAGTTATTGAGATTGCTCACCTAACAAAGTACCTTCAAACCTCTGCGAAATCCGAAGTTCAAGTGGAATGTATAATAAAATAAAATATAACTTTATACCTGTGAATAAGTTGCAGAATAATATGATTTCTATGGATGGTGCACGAGTTCATACTAATTAAGTTAATGAAGATTCATTTAAAATTATATCATATTACTTTTACGTGATTTTATGTCGTTCTCATTGGTACATTACTTGGTTTTATTGTTGTTGAAGTTTTTTTTTTACTACTAGGGGGGGGGGACGTTTAGAAGAGGAGAATTTTGAAAATTCGAAATATCTCCGTTATTATACGTCAGATCGAAAAATTGTATAGAACCAATGCTATTGCAAATTTAATTGCCTACAAATGTTGTTATGTAAATTGTTTCACTATCTTGATTATTAACTGAGATATTTGCATTTTTTAGTTTTCGGCCATCAGTAAACGCCCACTCCTAGTCATGTCATATTAACAATAAGCTGTTATATTATGAAGCGCATTATTTGAAGCCTACATGCCAAATGTTGTTTTCATAGAACATGTACTTTTTGAGATAAACGTAAATATGTGACGCACGTTGAAAATCTGCTTAGTTAACGCATACCCTGCGTGACGGACTTTTTTATTTAGATGAAATCAATAGAGCGTCATGCCACTACGTGGAAAATCTGCTTAGTTTGAGCAGTCCCTGCGAGATGGACTTTTTAAAATCTGTCCTATGAACTAGCGCAAAGCTAAGAGGTTGTGAACTGAAGCGGAACTTAAAGGGGTTGAGGAGCATAGAGAGAAGATGGCGGGGTGGGGCTTGTGAGACCGTCAAAGCAGAATAATGAGAAGGATGAGGCATTCCAGGACTGTTTTCTCCCGATTAACCTCTGTCAGGATTAGTCTTCAATCCTCCAGCTCACAGGGATTCCAGGATGCCCTGGCAGCAACGCCACTCCTCAACCAAGCAGACTGATTAAATTAAATAGGGCTTTGATTTTGTTGTTGACTAACAAAGCAGTCAACGAACAACAATATGAGGCCGGATAATAATCCCTATTGAGCATAATTTTTAGACGTTTTGTAAACAGTAAAAGTATGTCACGTGCGTAAGCTATGCAGATTTCCCACGTGCGTCACGTATTTGCATTTATCTCAAGATGTAAAAGTTTAATGAGAACAATTTTTTGCATTACGCTTCAAATAAAGTGCTTCATAATATAACAGCATATAGTTAATACGACGATATGAGTAGGAGTGGGCGTTTACTGAAGGCCGAAAACTAAAAAGTGCAAATATGTCGGTTAATATTAAAGATAGTGAAAAACGAACATAACAACATTTATGGAACATTGCATTTGCAATAAGATTGGTTCTATACAAATTTACGATTCGACGCATAATAACGAAGATATGAATATTTTTGTTAACTCACCCTCTAAACTCCCCACTCCCCCCCAGTCAGATTTCAACCAAACAAAAATTACTACCGCTAGAGCGTTAAGATCGATAGGTAACAGAGGAAAAAGTTTCGAGAATCGCGTCATGAGTACAACCCGGATAGCTGATTTCCCTTAAGTGAAAAATTTGCTAATATTTTCGGTTGATCTATAGTTATGGGCCAGCTTCGAGTGAAAAAAAAAAAAGACTCATAAGAAACCATAACATGACTAAGTTAACGTGCTACCCGCGGCTACGTTCCCCAATGACTCGCACATGATGTCATCTCACATGCCAGACACTGGTAAGAGTTCTGTGTAAAAGATGACAAAATTTTAAGTGATACTACAGCTTTATTTGAAGATGTTAAAAACAGACGACAGCTTTTCTCAGGATTAAAGTCCGCAGGAGTAAATAAAATGAAGTAAATAAAAGTTACGAAACACATGGAGAAAACGTAGTTGAAGCTTATCCTAAGGCATTAACATTTTACTTCAATTTTACTTGAGGATGTGATTTTGACCCAAATTAATATTGGAAGGTTCAAACGTTCTAAAAACATGAAAGAGCGGTTCTCTTTTGCGAACTCAATGAGTCAAAACTTGTTTATTAGTAGTTACAAGGATTTGTGTTTTTAAATCTTAGAAATGATCAATATTTATGAAGTATTAAGGTAAGCCCAAACAAACAAAATAGTTAAACCTTTATCTCGAGTCTTGATTACGACAGATTAGGTTGGAGATAAGGAATGATCAAGGGATCTATAAAGTCTGTATTTCACATAGATTTTTGAAGGAAAACAGATATTCAAATCATGACGCTTACTTTATTTTTAACTAACTGCTTCAAATGTCCATCGATACTGCCTAGCAAATGCTGAAAGTGAGATCCGTCATATTAACGTTATATTTCGTAACCAAATTCTATATTTAAAGGTTTTATGTAAAACGAACCTTCTCCAATATAACTCGTTTTATACCTGTTATTTTTTTTATACTTAGCTTCCAGCTTCCAGTGAATCCCCCGGTCTACTCATGGAATTATATCAATAAGTATTTATGTCCATCTAAAATGCCAAGGTTCTCTTACATAAGGTTCTGACTAAGGGATAAATAGAGAATAGAATGTGAGGTAATATCACCATTGAGAATGCCCGCAAACCAGTGTAAAGTATGCCAAGAAATTCATTCAAAAACTTCTAAAATGATTCTAAGTATTTTAGTAGTAGTGAGCGGCATGTGCCAGGAGATCGTCTTCAATAATTTTAATATGAAAGAGCACTTACCGAGTGTGAAGATTTAAGCCCGTGAAGAGATGGCACATTCACCACGAAACTTTTAGGGCATAATAGAATAGCGAAATTTGAAGGGGAAGTTTTATTTACTGACTCGGCCAACCAATTAATAAAATCCAGGGTACTTTTTATTACCAGCAAAAATATTATACACTTTCCATTTGTACAAATACTATAAGCATGACTCTATCATAATGTGCACCTTATAAACTGCAGAACTTTGTATAACCATTGTTTTAATAGTTATTTTACGGGAAATATTAATGTGACTAAGGTTTATCGTTACGGGTTATCTACAGATAACCATGCTTTTTAGATTGGACGGGACTAGAAAAATTATTAATCGAATCTAGCCCACTACAGAATATAATTATCTTATTATATTATAATCAAAGTGTTTGACAACCAACGCCTTAAAACGCAGCATTTAATTCAATGAGTGTTGTGGAGAAAGAAATAGACCATAACAACACACATTGATAAAGAAAAAGAGTATAGTTATTCTTGACCTACTTCATTTAAAAATAATATTTATTATATACATATAAGAAAGAAAAATAACCACGTGAAGCTTATCTTAGCTGAGTAAACATTTTGTTTACTCAGCTATCTGGTTGGATTTAAGAAGGTGGAAAAAAGTAGGTGGCGTTAGAATATTTTTATTTGGCGAATTCCAACTATTAAATCCCTTTAAGGAGATTATAAACTAGTTTGTATGCACACGTCTCAACTAAAAACAATATGAAATCACTAAAAAATGTGTGTGTGTAATTTTTTTGTGTGATTATTTACTTTATGGAGACACAAACCAGGAAAGATGATTACAGAAATGTGTAGTGGTTACCAGTTTGCCCGATAAGGGTAACTAACAAAGAAGGCAAAATAGAAAGTGGTATCGGGTTCCTAAACTTTTAATGGATCCATACCATAAAGGAGGCCGTACAACCTGACTGATGATAGGTTCTGGCCAGTATGAGTAAGTAATCTACAACTATAATATATCTTCGGTCTTGCCTCCCTGAAGTGTATATAGAAAGTATATAAGGTAAATATATCGTATTTAATTTAGTTGGTGTACTTCCGTGCTAGGGCGATGGATTTGTAACTACATAACCCGAGATCGGATCCGAGGAGTCACACTAAATATGTTAGGGAAAACCTGCTATTGAGGTTTCACTCGTGAGGAGATTTTCAAAATCGTTTTTTAAATGTCCATCGATGTTTACCTAGGTGATGGAAGAAACGAGGGTTGATCAAATTTACTTATACGAATATGTATAAGTACGGGTATATATATAGATATATATATATATATATATATATATATATATACACACATAAATATTTTCTATATATAAAAAGCATGTTTAACCCCTTGATAAGGAGCTAAGAGTTTGAAACTTGTACAGGTCGCTAAAATGAAATAAATAGCACATATTGAAATAACTCGAAGTTCATTTGACCCGAATGACTAACCTTTTGACTTGTTCATCTGGGAGGTCACAGACTAATAATATATATATATATATATATATATATATATATATATATGTGTGTGTGTGTGTGTGTGTGTGTGTGTGTGTGTGTGTGTGTGTGTGTGTGTCTTCTAGGAAACCAAACGTCCTTTAAGCAACGAATATAACAATTCTAGAATGTGGACGTCTACACTAATTTAGACTTGGACAGAGTTTCCTGTAGGCCACCGTAAAACCAAAAATAGACTCTAGAAAGATTTCTAGATTGTTGTCTAACAACTCCCATGTGTTGCAGACTTGTTATACTTTGTACCGAAGAGAATGGATTTTTGATATAGCCAGTGAGTGCATTTTTACTTGGGTTGAATATTATATTAAAATTCCAATGCTGCAATTTAAATGGAATTTAGATTAAAAAAGAACCATGTAAAGCATTCTTTAAAATCCAAATATTGAAAAACAAGTGGGTGTAAGAAAACGAAAAATATAAAGATAATATTAAAGTTAGTGCACAGTGGAGAGAATATTGGTAAATAACATAGACGTCATTTAGGAGAGAACAAAAATCATCAACTTCTTGCAAACCCCCAATATTCCTGGTCCGATATCAATGATTACCGAACTTGAACTTATTGAGTTTTACAGGAAGCAGTCAATAGCCGATATTTGGTAACGAACATATAAAAATGGATTGTTGTCTATAATATATAACAACATTTTGACAAATAACGTCATGCATATAAATAAAATATATCCCTGATTCGGGTCTGAAATGGTCAAAGTTATCAACTGAATGGTACAGTTATTTAAATGTTGTGCCACTCCCTATGTGAATGTTTCGAAATAAAATAAAAAAAATTCTCAGGAGCTAGAGATAAAGGAAGAGCATGTGACAGTAACAGATGTTGGTGCAGATGCAAATCATAAAATCAAGCTGACATCTCCACCCCCTCCGACGTCACAGATTATACTGCTCAGAGGGGTGGACCCTACAGCCTGCTAACCGGATGTCCTCACTAATAAGTACAACCTTGATAACAGAAATCATGGAAAATCCAACAAAACTATAAAAAAAACCAAGGAAGGACATAATATATATTTCTAAAAGATTTCATCTTTTATGTACAAAATAAAAAAAAAAAGCAATGTAATCGCGAAGACCCCAATTTGACCAGTAACTGTGTATAGTTCAAAAGCAACTAACCTTAGAAGATAGATATAGAAATTTCATTTTAGAACTATCGTACCGTCTACTTGATCATCTCCCTTTGTGATCGAATGTTAGAAGGAGGCGAAAAAAAGAATTTCAATAAGAAATTCTGATGATTTGTACGAGATTGTTTTTGTTTATTATAAAAATATCTATAAATTATTCAATGATATTGTTAGATCCGATGCATTGGAACTGAGATGTCGCGTTTCACGCTCAAATGAAACAATTTAAAATGAAGTGCGATAAATCAGTTTGTTTATTTGATTTGTTAGGAATGAGTACAAGGAAATCATGTGGAGAGTTGGTTGTTTATTTTTGAAAATCAGGATAAAAAAGAAACACTTAATTAAAAAGTGTGAGAGGAATTCAATGTGATTTCCAGTCAATGATGGAAGATTGGATTATTGGATGAGTACAATGCTCTTTGTTCACTAATCGCGATATCCCAAGTTATTTTCTGCAATTATTCTTCTTCTCCAAAGTAGTCGTCACTCTTCATCACTGTGCATAGTATCCCTAACTCTACGTAAGTATCTTCTCCAGGCTATACATCGGCACTGTTGTTCTGTACAGGTCGAAGTCCGAGGTCTGAATCAATAGAATTTTCGGGGCATCAAATACTAACGGGAATCGTTCCAGCTTCATCATTTCCAGCTTAAATTTCGACTCTTCATTACATAGGGTTCTTAAACAACAATAAATAATAAAGGTTAGAAGAATAAATAATAAAATTACTGAGATGACGACATATGTGACATTCCGGTGCAGTGACACAGGGCTTAGCGTACGCAGATGTAGTTTTTGCCTAGGAAGGGATGCTGAACCCTGCAATCTAGGCAGGTGCCATTCCATCTGAGCTAGCGAACCAAGTCGCAGGTCAGCCTAGTCAAAACATCCCACTCACCAACTTAAAAGCTAAAAGGGCGAGAAAAAAAATAACTAACTTGAAACAGAAATATTTGTTTTGGCAAGAATTATTTGGTGAATTAAATGCTCATATGCAAATCGTTCAGAACTTGTCTTTTTTTTCTTAATTTTTAAATCTTATTATCGAAAAAACAGCAATAAAGTGCTTGTATAGTGTGCCTTGGGGAAGGCTGGGTAGAGGAGGGAATAATTGAAAATTACAAATATTTTGGTTTCTTTGAGACGGATCGAAAAATTGTATATAACTAATGTTGGAATTTTAATTTTCTACAACAACTGTTTTATACCTGTTTTCTCTTTACCTCGTCCATTTTATTCCTAAAGGCTTCGTACGATGAGATAATAGTTGGTGAGATGAGATAGTATCATGCTCTAGTGCGTGGGAAAACTGTTTAGTTTATGGAACCCAGCCACATTCAATTCTGAGTTGTTCAAAATCACATATCACTCCAATCCCCATTAATTTCTGTTTTTGTCGTCATAATTCTACAAGTGTATGAGATTAATTTGCGAATATATAGTTTTACACGATTAAAGGTAATTGTTACAGTATTATTTTTTAATGCTTACTTTATGAAAGTTTGGTTAAGAGGGACAAGTAATTCAAAGGCTATCGCCAGTTTCTTACCCAGGGTTGAACTAAGGATTTTACTTAGTGAGTTAGTAACGAAATTAATTTCTGACACCCTTACGACTGTAGGTTTATCAATTTTATTGAGACTAAAGTTTTAACTCACATGTCTTGCCTGAGCCCCATGTAATGACTATTTATGAAATAGTTGATAATGTAACATAATAACTACTTTAATATATGTGTGCGACATGGAATGTCAATAAAAAATAAATTATTTTTTTAATATTTTCTTGTACTTATTTTTTACTATTATAATAAACAAGAATTCCTTTTCACGTTTCAAGTTCTCGTTTAACTGACTTATAATGTATCGAAAACCAGAAATGTAAAAGATAATGTAGGCCTACCTTCTTCTTTTCTTAGCAAGAAGTAGGTGCAATGTCTACAAACTGGAATTTTTGGATAAATTAATTCGACACTGTTAGGGAGTGTAATGAAGGATTGTTGTTTTTATAGCTCTTTGGAATACTTATATCTCTCTTTATAGGTTAGGTGTAAAACATATATTTTGTAGATTTAGAAGACAGGCTCTTTTGTTCTTGGACAGTCATGAGTTGAATAATAAAGAAATACATACTGATGAATAATTCTAAATCTTTTTTTGTGCTTAAGTACATACACATAACACAACTAATAACAGCAATAATAATCGATATCATTATTTAATTTTATCGATTTTTTTTATTAAATAATGTTTACAAATTAACATTGCCTTGGCATATAGTTGTCAAAATTGTTTACCAAGGAAGGTTAACAGTGTTATATTATCAAAATAGATTGACAGAGACTGTGGTGAGGTTCATTATCCAGTGGCGAGCGTTGCCTTGGGTAATTTGTAAGCGGCCTTCAGTAATTAATATAGCTGGCACCTTGTAAACAGAATCAGCTGATTGCCACGTGGCCACTATACCTGCCATGTTCGTCATTGGCTGCCAACTACTCGAGATGTTTGTAAAAACTGTCATCGTCAATTTATGGGGTCAATTACATTTATCGTGTGGCCTCGCCCCCCCCCCACCCCACGCACTGATTCTCTCGTTCAGGACATTGATTCATCTAATTCCCTTAACGCATTGAAAGGTCGTTCAAATTAAATTGATACTCACATAGGCTTTTTTTTTTTTTTTTTTTTTTTTTTTTATTTTATTTTTTTTTTTTTATTTTTTTTTATTATTTTTTTTCATCGATTGCCATCAGTGATATGAAAAACATTCTTTCTAATTCGTCAGTGGAAATGGGCCTTGTCATTGACAGATATATAAAATTGGAGTACCAAAGTTATTGATATATTTCATTTTTGGCAATAAGTAACAGATATGATTCATTCAAAATACTTGAACTAATTTTAATATTTTTTTATATTTGGAGTTTCGCGGTTGGTTAATAAGGATATTTTCCACCCAAAAAGAATTTTAATCCACTTCAAAATTTGAAAAGAGTAATATTTTCAAGAGTAAAACTCTTTAACTATCTGCCGAATGTATTAAATCTATTAACAAATATTCTTCGTTCAAAAATAAATTAAAGAACTCCATGAGTGAGCGATGTGTTTAACTATCAACAATTTTCAATTATTAAAAATACAACAAACTATTTGTCATAAAAATCGGTCCAAAAATAATTGATGATCAGGTACATTGTCTCTTTAAAATGGACCCAAGTTTCCTACCATTTATAAAGCATGTGATCGTTGATTAAATTTAAAACTTGTAACAAAGCAAGACAATAAATTAAAAATGCTTGTTAAGTATTTAGAGTTGTATTAAGATAGTTAACAAAATTACTTTATAATATGTAATTATTAAATTGATGAATTTTGTAATAGTGTGCACATAGAATATGAGCTAATCTTATAACGAATGCATTATTTAATTAATGTAAATGTTTTTTGTACATGGATCTAAAAGTACAATTACTCTAATTTTCCTAGACTTTATTTTATTTCCACTACTTTAAACAACTTCATTTTGAAGAACAAAATTAAATTCAGCCATAATCCAATTGCTGAATAAAACGCGGGAAACTACCTGCTTGGCTACGGAAATAATTTCCTTGGTTACATAGAGAGAAAATTTTCTCAGAGGGAGGGAAAAACAAATAAAAAATTCCATGCATTCCCAAAGCCGAATAATAATCAAGAGACCACTGAGATTTTCTGGGATTTGGCAACTGCTGAATTATTTAACCGGGAGAGACAACCCCTAGAGGATTTGGGAGCAGAATTCCAGATTTGACAATCTTAAAGATATCAGCTATAGTACCATTATTATTTATTTTGCATTAAATAGTCAATATAAAATTTGCTTGTTATACATTACTTAAACTCATTAACAAAGTATGTTTTTAAAATTATATTAAGGTTATTCTTATCAACTGAAATAAAGGAATTTAATAATAAGTAAATTATATTATTAATCTAGAATAATGTTAAATAATATTAAGTTTCCCAAATGGTTATTCTCTGTAATCCTAAAATACTTTCTTAAAAAAACACGAGTAAATCAAAAGTGACAATCAATCACTGTTTTACTTTTAAAAACTTCATAATGGCAAGAGAAAGCTTCAGCACATTCATAAAATCCTTTCAACTACTGCTATTCAATGAATTTAAGTACGGCACCAGAAATAAGCCGCAAGCTCTAAATATATCAACATTGCTATAAATAATTCATAAAAGGAGACTGATCTGTGACAAAGTTGTTGAGAATGGTAACAGTTCCAGCATATATTTTGCTAAACTTGGTTATATATTTTTCGTTAGGATAAAAAATCCTGGCATATTTCTTGAGGTCTGGTTTCTGAAATTGCAAAAGGTATATAAGACCGTCCATGTTTTTTTGAAAGTTATGGACCTTTAAGTGTGTATTGTGATTGTTGATACGTCAATGGACCATCGATTCTTTGTTTTAAATCGAGTTCTCTTCGACGAACTATCGATTGTGAAGGACCAGGCGATTCCATGACAACTAAACCTCCAACCGAGGATGCAAGGAGATTACGTAACTACACAAACATTGATATCTCTGACCAGTTAATTAAAGTAATCTTAAACAAATCTTAAGGTATTGACTCCAGAATATGTAGAAGTTAGTGACAATAAAAACACAATATATGGAGTGGGCGCCTCATGTGATCATCCTGTTTACTGTTGGAAATCTATCACTCAAAGCCAACTCTTTTGTCATTACCCTGCCAAAAAGGCATTGCAGGTTCAGTTGATTTATGCAAGGCTTCGTGCAAATTTAAACAATACTTTTAAGGTAATCCGCTTGCCAAGTCTTCATGCATACAATAAAGATTTGTCTTGAATAATTCCAAGTATATATTCCGACCTGACAGAAAACTAATAGAGGTTTTGGGCAGACTTTATTTCAATGTGGTTGAACTCTGAGAGCGAAGGAATGTATTTTGTTCAACTTGCTTTACTTCTCAAGGCACAAAGAAAATTAATTATCTTTCCTGACAGTATTACTGTTCTGTAAAGCTATACACGGACAATCGATGAACCAAATAATGTTAGGCATTTACATAATTCAAGCGGTTATATAAATCCATCGTACATTTACACAGCTCATTCCTATACACAATATGTGATTGGATAATTGATACGAAGCCCTTCAATATGATGAAAGTATACTTCGACAACACAATAAGGATCTCAAGCAATTCCTTATACAAACCGTTCATAATAGGTATATATTATGAGTTCCAATGAAGCTGTAAAGTTCAAGGGATTCAAAGCTTCATCCGTGACGTGGCTTAACACTTACACCATTGAAGTCTTAGTAAAGCCCTACATAATGAACAATTATTCAAGCGCTATCTTTAATATCCAATGCATATGGTTTAGAATCAAGAAAACATCAACAGAAGTGTATTGCGTTGGACTGATCACTGCATTGCATTATTCCCTTAAAGAATTAGAGCCTTTATGGGTTCTTAATGAATTCCATATCACGAAATTTTAAACCGATATGTAATCATGAAATTTAGAATACATTATTATTATTATTGTATTTCCTAAGATAGGCTACAATTGTAATTTGCGTTAACTAAATTTTAAACTCATAAAATAAATAACAAAAATAATTAGAAGTTCAATTAATACAACAACAGCCTCTTTCCACTGAAATTTGCATAAAATATTCATTTAATCTGAATTGAAGCTTCATTATGATTAAACATGACAAGAAAAAGCTTTATTATATATTTAAAATAACGTCATTCATAATTCACTAATTTATTTATATAAAACCTTATTTATTTATCAAGTGTAGATAAATAAATGTGGAAAAAAAAAACACTTCTTCCCGAATTAATATAAATCTAACACTCTCCACGTTCATGTGTTTATGTTTTTATATATATATATATATATATATATATATATATATATATATTATTAGTTGTTTATGATGTAAATAATTAAAATAATTATATATATTTCCTTTCAGTATTTTATTTATTTGGTTTACGTTTTCCAAAGCTGCATTATTATTATTTTTTTTACATTGTTTCAAGTTCAATAAATTAAACTAAACTCAGCTACAAATTATAATTTCAATTGTGCATTTTGTACTTATACTTAACTTTAATCATTAATTGCTTAGGCAAACATTCTAGTTATGGAGTTATGTTTTACACAAACTTCAAACACATTTTTAAATTCTGAAAGGGACGGCCAAAAGAAATCTAATCTATTAACAGAAGTTGTGTTTTATAGTGTCCCCTGGTTTTTGTTGCTCCAAAAGAATTCCTGCTACGTGATTTTCTTTCCGTCGAGAGGCTATTTTTTGTTGTCGCTCATGAAAAACAATCCATTCCTTGTTTTCCCTTTTCCGCGCGGGAGTTGGAGGGCTTTTTTTTATTTTTATTTTTTTTTTCCATGTCCCTGTGAATTGGGGCTCGGCTATTCCTTTTATGTCTCAACTTAATTTCTTCATTTGTTGTGTGGTTCAAATGTGTATTGTTTTATTAAATTTGTATTGTTTTTATAAGGTGGAATGGAGTCAATTAAAATGAACGGGATAAGGTTCTCAGCTGTTAAAACCCTGTTTAATTATTTGTTTTTATTTTCATCTTGCCAGGAAAATTGAAAAAGAGGATTGTAATTCTGGGAAACAGAGAACTTAGTTAACACAGAATAATAATTTCCCATTTATCTGTAGTGTCTTGATGAAAAAAAAAAAAATAAATAATCTTCGGGCGACTCCCGGCGGTATTCATTGAACGAAATTCTCCCTATTCAACTAAAAAACTCCTAAACACACTCAAACGTCTATGCTTTGCTGAGAAATATCTGGAAACTAATCCAACATTTATTTTACTAGGGTTCGTTGATGACCTTTAACACCGAAACCGGAATTTTTAAATAAAACTCTGCTGTAAAACATTATTCCCTCATAATAAATTACGTTCAATAAAGTATCTCTGTTATTTTAATATTTAAATACTGATAAACTACAAATTCCATGCTTTTCAATTATATCTGGACAAAGAAATGATAGTTAAAATTAAATGAATTTTATTATTTAAGATAGTTTGATAGTAAACAAAATTAATTTAGTGGGCTCTAACTCAATTTTAAAGAAATCTAAGCGCTTTTTAATCCTCAAATACAATCTCCATTGCCTAAAGCCATGAATTCTATCTGATTAAACTGCCGTGGAGTTAAAATAACTAAAAAAATGAATAAATTAATTCAGTAATCCCATTGAACTACACTAACACTAAACTACATTGAACTACAACTAAGATTTTAGAGTCATTCGACTCTTAAACCAAGCTAAGCTCCCATAGCCTTTCTACTCTTACAACTAAGCTCTTAGCGCCCTATGACTCGATCAACTAAGTTGCCATAGTTTTTCGACTCTTTCTTACAATTAAGCTTCCATCACCGGTCCTTTTAGCGGATTTCCTAGAGGGAAATCATTCCCTGAGCTATTTCTATTACTGCTGAACCCTATTCTGTACTGGCTTACATTCCCTCTGAATGTTAAGTGCTGTTGAATAAGATCTACTATCTAAAACCATTTATAAGACGAACGAGGCTTCTTTGAATCGGTAAACCAATTAGTTAGGCGAAAGAAGCATCTGTTGACGATTTCCTTTCGCTAACGACCTGAGACTGTAGCATTAGGGAGGGTGAGCGTTCGGCACGTGCAAGGCAGACCTCCTCCAACGACTCTAGAATAATGGGGGTATTCCATCCAAGTCCGGTTATGCAACTCTATACGTCATCAACCATCGCCGCATAGGTCTCTCTATATATGACCTCGCTCATAGACAGGCTGGCTCCTACACCACGGTCGACATGACAGATATATTAATACAATCCTCGTAAATAAGCTTGATGTATATATACATAGACAATTTGAAATGATTTAAGACCCCTCATGTGTCACAATAAATCATATCATAATCTTATGAGGCACTCTTCAGAACGTGATAGATATCCAGTATGGGCGATGGATCAGGAAATAAGAAAGCATCTTGTGAACCTTTGAAATCACCTCAAAATTCCACTTTTGGATAAAATTGGCCCTAGGGAGGCGACAATTTTTATCAAACCAATCTTGAACTTTTAATTTATTATATGCCTTCAGTTTCAGCCTTTTGTAAATCCCACATCTACTTATCAGATTTTTACTTTAAGTACCACTATCACTGAACATTCCTGTTTACAAAGATGGTGAGACGAGATAATCAGCATATTCCTATTCGTAGGGAAAACTGCTTAGTTTACGCAGCACTCGTGTGACGGACTTTTTCTACAATATGCGAGTTCCATTTTCTGCTGTCAACAGCCTGTAATTTATAAAAATTCAGCGAGTGCTTATTATCACGCACATAAGCCGCAGTATGACGCGTAGTGGAATTTAATAAACCGTCCATGAGAAACGTACAGTCACGATATGACGTCAAGTCTGTATATATCGATCATATAATCTACGCACGCTCAATAACATTTCGTAAGTATCTTTAATCCGTAATCAACGAAAGCGGTAAAAACCCGTCGCAATATTTATCAGATTTCCCACGATCTTGAATGTACATAGATGAAGATTCAAAATATATTTTCTAGTTCCACATTAGTAAGAAACGTATGTAAACAAGAATTGAAATCTGTGTGAGGCATGAGATACTAGTGATATAATAGAATTTAATGAAAATTACAAGAGTTAGGGGTTTAATCAATTCCAAAATACAAGTAAATTGTACAATATAGCATAAAATAACAACATATTAAGGAAAATCACCTATGAGGTTATGCTCAAAATGTGGTTTCCAAAATATGTTCAAATTCCCTTCCGATGAAAAAAATGTGATCTCAATTGAGCCCTGTAGCTGTTATTTTTGTTTTATCGTTGCCGATATTAAGCGTTTCATATAAAGGTCATGTTCGTTAATGGCTAAAATTGGAAAAGAGAGGGAAGGTAAAGGAGGGAAATCGAAAATTCGAAATATCACCTTTATAATGAGTCGAATCGAAAAATGTTATATAATCAATCTTGTTTAACATTTAATGATCAACAATTGTTGTTCTGTACATTTTTTCGATAAGTCGATTGCTAAACGAGTTATTTGTATTTTCAACATTCAGTCAACCCCAGTCGATGTCATGCGATTTTTAATTTATGAAACTGTATGCTCATAGCATATTGTCCAACTTAAATTTCTAGTCGTGATTAAATAAGCTCCAAATTATGGGAGAAATAGAAAATCGAATTTCAGATGATATCAGTATTTCATTCCAGTACGTAATGTAAACGAGACACGACTTCCCCAACCTTCCTGTTTGACTAAAGAACTTGATCGTTAATAAATGAACAGTTTAATTATCGAGTTTATAACAATCAGCCAATTATTTCCGCTTCTAGAGCGTTAAAAGGGAAATATGCAGAATTTAAGGTGTAAATAAGTCTGAACAGACCTCAAACTTGTCAACTAATAGCTTGAATCGAATTACATTTGAAGAAACGATCCAGAAAGTTTGTCATGACTACAACCCCATTAGCTGATTTTAAGTGTTGAAGGTACTTTAGAGATCTCAATATGATTGTTGAAAATCAAAACGACCAAACAGAACTCATTTCTTCCTCCCCCCCCCCCCCGAAGACATAACACGGAGATAATACTTTACAGCGGGAGAATAAAAACAATGACTCCATAAATTTGAGTGAAACGAGATAAGAAAAGAACTAGAAGGTAGAATTCGGGGGCATTATCTTGAACAGATAATTTTATCGCGAAATATCTAGGCTCTTGCTGGCAATATTTGTAGTCTCACAGGCAGAATATTAGTCAGACCTGTGGAAACAAATTTAAAATCGCTATATACATTACATAATTATCAGGAATGACGTGTTCTAGTTATCAATATTTGTTGATAACGTGGCAAAGGAATTAAATCAACTTGTCAATAAATGACTTGAGTAACCAAACTAAAATTGATGTGTATCTGAAGGACTATTGTTCCATGCGGTTTTTCCTTTTTTTCAATTAGATACATTGTGCCTACTCATCATTTCCAGGCAATGAAGGAATTATTGCATAAATACAATGAAGTAATTATTGTATAGTATGTCGATCAGCCGTGAGAGCAGATAGATGTTCTCTTGAGTTTGATGATTCTTAATAAAACCTATTTAAATTCCCGGGAGTATTCCAAGCTGGAAACTGGAAAAATATAATTGAACAGTAGAACTTATTTGGACATAAGTTCCTTTACAGATGAACCATAACATTTTTGGGCTATTACACCATTTTATCAGATTTCCTTTGAGGGAAATTTGATGTTGTACTCATAAAGAGATTTTTGAAGATTTCTTCAAATGTCCATCGATCCTACCCAGGAGTTGGCGACAATGAGGTCAGAATTAATATAGTCACTTATCACCCTAGCAGTCGTAACTTTTGTTTGATCATTGCCAAACTTGATATTTAAATGTTTTATGTAAAACTGAAGATCAAGTTCGTTAAAGGCTGAAGTCGGACCAGTGGGAGGGGGGGGGGAGTAAAGGGGGGATTTCTGAAAATTCGAAATATCTCCGTTATTGTGAGTGAGATCGAAAAATTGTATAGAATCATCTTATTGCTAATTTAATTACCTATAAATTTTGTTATATACATATTGTTTTGAAATCGGAGCAAATTGTTGTTTTATGCATTTTTTTTTTCAGTCTTCTTCATTAAACCTCCTTTTCAAACCATCGGTTTTTACATAGAACCAAAGAGTAAGTGGTGAGATGAGATCACTAACGTGAAATGCCATCAAGTGGGAGATTTGCTTCGTTTACGCAGCCTCAGCGTGACGGACTTCTTATCTTATTTTATTGTTACATCACCTTCGAGAAAGGGTTTTCACATACTTAACCTGCTGTAAATTGTGTTGGATTAAACTCCTGATTCTCCACAATTGAACTTTTTGAATAATAAAAATAACCTAAGGATAGCTAATCATATCTTAGAATATTTTAAGAACGAAGATTGTTCAAGAGCAATCATTTTTCTAAATGTCCTTGGCATACTCCTATTCATCTGAAAAAACCAAGAATGAAAATGAATTCTAAATATAAACTAAAAATCTATTGTTTCCGAGAACCACACGTGTTCCTCATTTCCTGATTGACAAAACTAGGTCAAACAGTCACGGAATATTCCCTAAAGCAAGTAGTTGCAGAATCTGAGAAATATTATGTTTTTTTTTTTTACTTTTAAATTTGATATTGTAATGAAACAGAGGACCAGCCATAAAACGAGAGGGTTCTCAGTATTGGTCACTGAAGAATGTGTTGCTTCTACTTCCTTCAATGACTCTAAATTGAGGTTTCTAAAATTAGCTGTTTCCGGTGTGTTAAGCTTAGTCAACTGTCATTAAATATATCTGAGTCAGCTTTGATGCCAATGAAAATATTTTTAATAAATTTATCCTCTTTAAAGAAACTTTCCATGACGTAAATAAAGAGACTGTCAGCTCTGTACACAGTTGTTACCAAAGTCTACACATATCTCGTGTGTTAACCAAACGAATAAACGCCTATGACCTATTTAATTTAACCCAAAAAATAAATAAATATTACTAGTTTCCGGTTTAGTGCGATATTATTAGAGAAAAACTTATATTTTAACAAATTAGGGTAGTCCCATTGAAAGGAAGTAGGAGAGGAGCTGTCGTAGCCTTTGAAGTGGAACCAAAGGCCGACACAGGAACAGGGAAAGGGAACTCTTGACGTCATTTCACGCTTCGCTTCCCGCCCTAAGCAAATTGGACTCATTGAAAACGAGTGGCGAAGACCTCAATTTGGAAATTCGCCAATCCAAATGTTGTTTTGCCGGTGAGAGTAAGAAACATTGTCCCTGTTGATTTGTTAAACTGAATAATTTAAAAAAAATTATATATAATTAATACTTTCTCACCAACGTGGAATGACTGCTGTTCAGAAGAATGGTACACTTATGTTAATGATAACATTGATAACAGATTCAAAAGAAGATATAGTATCTAGCACGCGTGTCTGGGGCATTACGTAATAGGCGAGGGATTTATGCCACGTCATCCAACAAAGGAAACCAGTATAGATGAAACAGCTGATGCACCCGCGCCTTCGCAGGAAGCAAATTAACATTTTGTTTGGAATTGATGACACACGAGACCCACCACGACAGTAAAATCAATATTTAACCACCCAAAGAGCTCGTATTTCCACTCCGTGCACGGAGTTTTGTTCAGACTCCTTATAATCTGGGTAGCTTGGAAAGTTATGAAAAAAAAAAAATCCTTATCACTCTTGTCAGTATATTCATTGATAAGTGGTGTAATCTGTAGACTGCTCAGGCAAGTGGTGATCTATTCAAAAACAAGAGCAAACAATACAAATCGCTTAGAAGAACTGTAACGTAGTAAAACTGAATGATATCTTAGAACAAAGAAATTCCTGACAATATAAATAAGCTGGTTAAAGCTAAGGAGATCTAACCTGATTACGCTGGATACCATCATCTAAAATTAATAAAACCTTCCAAACAGTCATTCAAAAAGGTCCGGAATCTACCTCTTCAATGTCGAATGCTAAAATTAAAGTCATCCATCCTGCAGCGCGCTATAACTGTGTCAACCATTCCAGAAATTAAATTCGCAAATTGCCTAATGCTTTTCCAAGGTGATTTATTACCTTGTAAATGTTTGGGAGGATTGATTAAAAGCTGTCAAGACACGCCCTAGACATGGGCGGCGGGGGCGGGTGTTTTAATGTATATTATTGTCGGGAAGGTTATGGAGACGTGGGAGATCAGGTTAGCTTACCTTTATTATTATCACTCAGAAGACTTGAGGCTGCATAAGCTGTTTAAAACAATGGGAATACTCACCTGAAATGTTTCACGATTGAGAATGCTCCATTTAATTCTTCTAAGGAAGTAAAAAGGTCTGTTTCATGGAACAATTACAGAAAACGTAGGATTCAGCAAAACATAAAGAATAGTGATTTCCGGAAACAACGAGGTCAAAATGATTCATTAAGTGACATTTTATTCCTTCTCTGATTTCAGCCACAACCAACTGGATCTGAATGGAACCTTTAAATCTTACAAAATAACCAAGTGGTATCCACTTATAATGGTAAATGCTAAAAACTATATTCAGGAGTTCATTAGAAACCAATATTTAGGAAGAAGTAACAATTTTGCCCCCACCTTTCCTTTAGTCCATTTCAATCGAAAGGGAAGTGCACAACGGGATATTACAACACTGCTAAATATGAATTTCAAAATTCTATGTTTAGTCGTATCAGAGATAAGTACAGACAGCGATCGGAAACTAGACTTATTCAGGGAGGGTCACTTCCGGAACTTTTTCAGGAATACTTTGCTGGTTTGCTTTATTTATTTACGTCCACTGTATGCTACTGTGGCTAATTTGGGCGGGTTATCTACATGTTACCACCGTTTTCAAGCCAGGGTGGAGCTAAGGAATTTATTTAGTGAGTCCGTCACCGAATAAATTTCTATTTTACCGCTCTAGGTTTACCACGCGAGATTAACACCAACTCCTTAATTCACACGGCCAACCTGAGGCACATTTGAGGAATGTCCTTAAATTCGTACAAGGAAGCAAAACCGCATTTTCACCGGAATTCTTTTCGGGAATACAATTCGTACATGGAAGAAAAACAGATATAAGTATTTACTATAATATTATAATCACCACTCTTGAAATACATGGGAGGGGGGGGGGGTTAATGTATATTGTTGTGGGGAAGGTTACTGCTTGGTGATGGAGGGTCAGGTTATGTTACCTTTCTTAGACTGTTGATGATGCCTGTTAGCCGAATGGTTATTAGATGTCTCTAGATGTAGAGTGCCATATCCATTGTGCCTGCAGCCTGCAGCAGTCCGCCTCTCGACCTCCCTGCTCTTCTCCTCCCGCTCTAGCCTCTCGTAGAGTTGGGCCTGCCTCCTCTCTAGCTCGGCAACCAGTTCCGCCGGGATCTCCATCGCTACTGCCCCCCTCTCCTCGCTTCTCGGCCCTTCCCCTACCTCCCGCGTCACGCGTAGCCAAGGCAACCCTCCCCTCTCCTCTCTCCCGTCCTCGCTAACTCCCTCTCGCTCTCTCCTGACTCTTTCTCTCTCACGCACTCACACCCGCCCTCTCACAGCTATCTCTCACCCATTGCACCAAATTTTGAGTGTGCCCGGAATTATTATCTTTGATCAAAAGAATTACAAAACCCCGTCACGCAGGGGCTGCGTAAACTAAGCAGATTTCCCACGTGAAGTTTTACAATAGAGAAATTTCACGAGAGTCGAGCAGTTAAGGAAACGGGCGAACTAGCTTTTGGCGGGAAAGTCACCCGTCCGTTAGCCGCCCAGATTTAATAAAAATCCAAATATCTCGGTTAATATTCAAGATAGGGAATAAATGTATATAACAATATTTATAGTAAATTTAATTTGCAATAAGATTGATTCTGTACAATGTTTTGATCCGACGTATAGTAACGGAGATATTTCGAAAATCCTCCCCTCTAAACCCCCCCTCCCACTGGTCCGATTTCAGCCGTTAACGAACTCGATCTTTCTTTTTACTTAAAACGATTAAATACCGAGTTTGGTGACGATTACACAAAAATTGCGACCGCTAGAGTGTTAACAGACAAATATATATACAGTTTTAAACGGACCTCATTTTCGTCATCTACTAGGTAGGATCGATGGGCATTTGAAGAAAAATTTCGAAAATTCCATCATGAGTACAACCTCAATAGCTGATTTCCCTTAAGGGAAATCTGCTAATACTGCACTTTTAGCAGATTTACCTTAAGAGAAAAAAGCTATTGAGGTTGTACTCATGACGCCATTTTCGAAAAATTTCCACAAATGTCGATGCATCCTTCGCAGATGACGAAAATGAGGTCCGTTCAAAATTGTTTAAATATAATGTATATAAATATAAATTTTAAACGTATTTTACAAAAGTCCGCCACACAGGGGTGCGTTAACTAAGCAGATTTCCCACTTACGTATTTGCATTTATCTCATGACGTAAAAGTTCAGTGAGAACAATATTTGTTATTTATGCTTCAAATAAAGTGCTTCATAATATAACAGCTTTCTATTGATATGACATGAGTAGGAGTGGGGGTTTACTGAAGGCCGAAAACTAAAAAACGCAAATATCTCGGTTAATATTAAAGATAAATGAAAATAAGTAAATAACAACATTTATAGACCTCTTACTTTGCAATAAGATTGGTTCTATACAAATTTTCGATCCGACGTACAGTAACGGAGATATTTCGAATTATCTAAACTCCTCCCCTCTAAACTCCCCCCCTCCCCCTTATTCGATTTTAGCCGTTTAGGAACTTGATCTTTCTTTTTACATTAAACGACTAAATATCGAGTTTGGTAACGATTAAACAATAATGCGACCGCTAGAGACGATATTTTGTTTTCGTTGCTGCAAATGTTGAGAATCCTGTTTCGCACGAGTATGTTTATATTGGGAACTGGAGAAGAACATTCAGGGGCATTTTGGCAAGCATTGGATACTCATCAAAGATTCTGCACCAAACATCGTTGAGATGCGTTGTATTGAACAGTGACTCCATACGTGTGTCTGATGACATTTCTAAAAATGATTCATATATCTCGTTGGACATACGTGGTCGCTTTTATAGTCCTGGCCTCTGTTTCAAACATTCCCAACGATACACGAGTACATTGATAAATAAATAAACCGGAATAAAAACAGAAAAACAGATTGGCAGTGATAACAATTCTCGACGTTATGTCTTAGCGTTAAGGCCGGTCCAGACGCTCCGTTTTGCACAACGTTTTGTCTGCGCAGTTCAAAACGTTGCAGATAAAACGTTGCGTGTGGACTGGAAAACTGTGCAGTTTTGAACCCATTTCGAAGACGGTACAGTTTTAGTAAAACTGAGCCAGAGAGCATAGATTTCCTTGAACTGCACAGACAAGTCGGCGTGTGTGGACGGTAGCACCGTTTTCTGATTCGTTTTGATACTCAGTTTTAATTCGTCAGGCGACAATGGCTGACCTTCGGCAATGTTGTAGGGAGTTTTTAACAGATTTTATTGCTCTGTATGAAAGTTTCCCGTGCATTTGGCGTGTTAAATCAAAAAAATAAAGTGACAGGGATAAGAAGGAGGAGGCGTATGAAAGCTTAGCAACTAAATTTAAAGAAATTGATGCAACGGCAATCATTTTCATAGCTTCATCACGCCAATAATTGCCTTTCATGTGCTGATATCGCTGTTCTCATACAAGTATTTTCTTTGTTGATATGCGGTGTCACTAATTCCAATAAATACGTATATGTGTCAACGTCCATTCGCAAGTAGTTCCGCCAATCAGTAGGTTCATCACGTAATTCACGCTATAATTTGATATGGGAAAAGTGCTTCCTTTTTAGAAGCCACTTCCGCGACCACTTTGAACGCCGGGTACTTCTGAGATGTTGCAATCTTTTTTTTTTTTTAACAAGACACATCGCGAAAATCGACCAGAGTAGTACCTCCTCCATGACGATCTCACACAAAACTGAGCAAAATGAACAGATATGTCTGTGCCGTGTGGACGCTCTACAAATTGCAACGTTTTCATTCCGTCTTAAGACTGCGCAGACAAAACGTTGTACAAAACGGAGCGTCTGGACCGGCCTTTAGAACCTAAAGTCGTTTGTCCACATCTATTGCGCCTAATCTCTGAGGCGGCTTTTGTCAAAGGGATACCTCACACACAAGTAGAAACCTATCGGCGGCGACCTCGTGATACGTCGCGTTAAAGAGTCGCCTGAGAGCACGTATTGTGGAATAGTCGACCAGACAGAGAGATGTTTTGAATTTTTATAAACTCTTGTGGAGTCCCCACAGGGGTTTACCGGAACCCTAGGGTTCCGCAGAGTACACTTTGAGCATGGCTGATCTATTGAAGCCACCCTTTTCTCGCTAGGGTAGGACAAAGGATTTTATTAAATCAGTTCTGAATGAATTATTATTGCTCAGGCATGGAACTAACAACTCTTAGTTTACCAAACTCATTAAAACTAAGGCATTTACTCACATTGCTAACCTGAGCACTCGTGGTTTACTACGACTGGAAATTAAAAAATGCAAATATCTTTTTTCATATCTGAGGTACTTAAAAATAAATAAAGCACTGTCATAAAAATTAAATCCCATTTATAATGACTGAAATATTACGATGTTTGATTTCCCTTCCTTCTAAACCTCTCCCCTCCCACCGTCCCTTTAGCCCGATTGCCACCGTTTATGAATTCAGTTATTCGTGTTTTCATAAGACATTTAAGTATTAAGTTTGGTAACAATCAGCAAATGTGTGACCACAGTCACACTCCCCCTCAC
Organism: Riptortus pedestris; assembly: GCA_019009955.1. NCBI lineage: Eukaryota > Metazoa > Arthropoda > Insecta > Hemiptera > Alydidae > Riptortus > Riptortus pedestris. The sequence goes on along the minus strand of CM032229.1, from coordinate 132,493,172 downwards.
ACACAAGCATAAGTTCCCAACTGATCACGTTTTCGTATATTCCTGAGTAGGATCAATGGTCATTTTCGAAATGTTTTCGAAATTCACGTCATGCGTGCAACCTCATTAGCTGATTTCGCTTAAGAGAAATCTCCTAAAATTGAAAACTGGCATAGCCTGGAATAAAATAAATCTTATAATCCTAATCCCGAAGGGATAAATGGTAATATCTCATAATCGTCGTTTCCTTTATCATATTAGGTTCAGGCGGAGAATACCTAAACTCTTCAGTTTGCGCTGTCTTTAATCGCAGCTGAAAGTCCAAAACTAAAAGTAATTATCAAGGAGAGAATACACCGGAGTCGGAAGGAGAAGTAAATTGAAGACCGGTGGGGGGGGGGAGCGAACTTCTCCAATTTTCCCCTGAAATTGCGCTATCATTGAAAGACTTTTGTCGTTTATTTTCCAAAATGATGACTCTAAAATGATTTATCCGTTGGTCAAAGAATTAACTCATTTTTCCAATATTGCATTCTGAAGGGAATCCTATTTTCGTTGAATACCAGATTATCAGTTGAAAATATTTCTCATTTCGGACATGGATTAATAAATACGGTTTCCTATTTTCGCAGGTTTACCTTAATGGAGGTAGTACTCATGGCGCGATTTTTAAAAACGTTCTTCAAATATCCA